>JAHWXV010848740.1:0-15228 GCA_024586415.1 Phrixothrix hirtus
AATACACAAAACGGCTCTAAGATGAACATATCCAAAAATTAATATAACCGTAAAATTTAAGTGTACTGAAATTTATTTAAAATTATAAAAATTTAAAACATTAATAATTCATATAATTTACATTATTTCAAAAAAACTTTCAATACTTTAACCATGTTGCATTAAGACGTCACGTGGTTTGAATAAAATGATACCTGATAGTAATTGAATTTTGTCCGCCATGACTAATACATTTGGAATCTTCTTTGTTCTAGAACGTCGTGACGTTTCTGTATTATGGAAATTCCAAGAAAAACTAGAATGAAAGGCACTTGAAAAATTCACGTATGCATTACCTCAGGCCACGACCAGTTTGTACACAACATAATATACAATGCGACTCCCTTTAAACACCGGTATACGGGATGTTCACATATTAGCAGGGTTTCGTCCGTATATCTACAAATCATCTTCATGGACCAATATACACGTTTCATCCGCGAATTTGTAATCCAGCATCACGACTTAAAAATCCCTGGCAAATCAAAGATGGCAGCCTAAATAACTAGATTTTCCCCAAATTCAAATATTCCCACCAAAATCCAAAGAAATTTCCTAGATTTCCCAGTAGAATTCCAAGATAGCCGGCGAAACTTCGCTGAATTCAAATACTCCCGCCAAAATCTGAAGAAATTCCCTAGATTTCTCATTAAAATCCCTAGATTTCCCATTAGAATTCCAAGATGGCTGACGAAACTCCGCCATTTTGATTTGATCCGCCATCTTTATTCACAGCTTATTCTGAAACATCCTGTACGTTATCAAAATTCCAATTTAGAAACACCCTGTATATTACGAAAATCCAATTTTCGGAACATCCTGTATATTTCGAAAATACTTATTTCGAAACACCCTGTATATACATCGGAATGCGGAACAATTAAAAAACAATTAAAAAGCAATTGCGGAAGCTCTTTATAAAGCAACTAAAGACTCATTGGAATGCGGAAACTCATCAAGAAGCAATTAAAAACTCATTGGAATGCGGAAGTGACGTCATAGTGGGGGGGATAAAGGTGGAGGGGGGATGTCATAGAACTCCCCATCTCCCTCTACTACACACACACACACCAACCCATACACACACGCACGCACGCACGCGCGCCCGCACGCATGCACGCACTGAAGAACGCACGCAATCACGCACGCATGTACTTTCACACGCACGGTCGCACGCACGAACGCACGCACGCGAGAATGCGCGCACGCGCGAACGCACGCACGCACCAACGCATGAACGCACGAACTTATGCAGGTACGCACGTACGCTCGCTCGCACGTACGCACGCACGCACGCACCCATGCACCCACGCACCCACGCACCCTCGCACGCACGCACGCACGCGCACACGCACGCATGCACACACGTACCAATTTCTGAAAACATGTTTTTCGATTTAGGCGACCTGAAAACGTGTATTTCCGCTAAAAACTGGACATGAAAAATTTTCGACCGAAAACATGATTTTACACTATATTTCATATACGTAGGAGAAAGTAGAAATACGCACATATAATTTACTCTAGATAAAGTGCACAATACCAATAGTACTCATTTGTAAACCTATGACAGTCAACAGGCTAATACAGACAACGATCTTTAAGGAAGATTTTTGGTTTACTATGATATTATTATTATGAACCCTGACTTAGTTTTGTTTTTGGATGGTATCCGACAAACAAGTTGCACGTAAATTTTTTGCGAAACAAAGTATCACACTTTTTTTTAGCAAACATTTTGTTTGTAAGAAAACAATAGATAATATGTTAACATAATGAGGCTCCTTTTTATTACAGTCGTTATGCGAGGAAATATTGGACGTGAGAGGCTAAATTTTTGACCATGGATATTACGAAATATTACTCCCTCTGTGGGGGTCACCTTAAAAACCGAGAGGTTAAGGTTAATACTAGAGTTGTATCTATACAGCATATTAACGATGCATCTGGGTAAGTCAGAGCTAACCAGCTTTTAATATTAGTTTAATTTTGAAATTCCGTACATCAGATAAATGATAGTTTTTGCAATCCGATATAACAAAACAATTTTTAATTCAAAATATTCCATTCATTATTCATTTAATGATACATTGCGTGTAGTATACGATGGCGCTTCACTAATTTTTAGGTATCATTTGCACATTTTCAGAAGGCTGTAATGGGTACGCATGTTATTCTCAACAACTTGTGTATGTTTTTTTTTGGACACCATTAATCAAACATGGAGAAAACGTAAATAATAATGCAAAATTTCATACTTTTGTATATATTTTTAATGAGATACCAGTAGTTGGGTATTAAAGATAAAATGAAATAACTTAAGTTTCCTAAAAAGAAGTATAGGCAACCTTGTTATAATACGGTATTATCTGCTATAAAGTGTATAGCGTGGGACATGATGAATATTTTCAAGTGCAAGGGCGATCATCAAATAAATCGATTTTCTTCATTGAAACACGCGAGACTGCTGCATTAGAATGGCGTGTGGCCTGCTATAATTGTTATTTCGATGAAATAGCGTTATTTGGGAATTTAAAATTTTTTTTGATTAAACAACACCTATTTAGATGATAAGCCAATTTAGACACTGATATTAGAAAAATACTCTCTAATAGCTCTGAGGGCAAGCTAACATATAAAGTTGCTTTAAACTATTTGCAATAGAAAATTTGAACACGCTTTTATATCATTCTGAAATGCACCTCTTCTCGAAAATATGATCATAACTTAACGTTATGAGAGCTGCTGTTATACTATTCTATTAACTTCTTTATTGAAAGAAGTTATTTTGATGACCGCTTTTTAATCATTAAATATTTTTGACCTAATTCTATGATGGCCTTGTTTCGACTTTTGTGAGTTTCACCAACAATACTAAATAAAAGGATTTTATTAAAATCCAGAACACGTGATATTAAAACCTTACAAACAAATTAGTTGTTATCAGTTTCATGCAAACAAATATATTGTGCACGCGTTCTAAAATTAATATACGAAATTTGTACAATGTATTTATTATTTCATAGAATCTCTTTGGCGTTGAGTACAACTATCCCATCTATGTATATTCGAGCATTACAACATATTTATGGAGAAATTATTTATCTTAACCATTGAAGAATTCTTGTATTCCCTCTACAAACCAATCATTGTTCCAAAATTTTGTTCCTCGAACGCTTTTCTTCAGTTTTAAAAACAAATAAAAATCACGAACGGTTATATCAGAAGAGTAGGGTGGATGTTACATAATTCCAAATTCAACGTCATAAATGGCACTTTTAAATATCAGGATTCTATGTAAGGGAGCACTGCCTTGATGAAACAGAGTTCTTCGCGACAATTTTCTTCTGCAATGCAACCCTGAAGTTTATAAACGTAGACACAAGTCATCTCGGTTTTGTTTTTGGTTGTGCGATATCCAGCGCGTGAAAAGGTGTATATGTACCACCCAACCGTATATTCAATATACATGTAGGCTGTATGATCATCAGACGCAAATAGGTTCGGAAGATAACTACTCTAGTGTTGATTGTTTACTCATCGAGCTGGAACGATTGCAGCGCTAAATCCTTTAAATTTAAAGTTTTCTTTTAGCGTCTTTTCTGCAAAACACAAAATTTGACTGAATAATATTGTTAGCTAAATTTATCAATCGTGGAATTAAGTCGGCGTGCATGCCTAACACGTGTTCACTGATATACACACATACGCACGCAAGCACACGCGCGCACGCACACGCATACGCACACGCAGGCTATTTTCCAAAAATATGATTTTCCTACTCAGGGGGCTCAAAAACGTGTATTTCTACTAAATTTCGACATCCAAAATTCTGAACGGAAATAATACTTATTCTACATTTCATGAAGATAAGAGAAAGTAAAAATTATATAAGAGCATGATCAACCGTAGAAGCTGGATTAGTAGTAAGAAATGCAACTAAAAATCTTATTAAAAGTTTTTGGTCAAAGTTAAAGTTTAGGCGTTTTCAGAAAAGTACCTAGGTTAGTTAGTAGCATAAATCAAAGCAATCATATGAACAGTCTTTTCCTTTACTTTATTATATCTACCCATTATCGAGTAACATAAAGTGCCCTCGCAAAAAACTGTACAGATCACGTATGTTGATAGCGTCCTTTAGTCTAATACTGTTTTTAAAATATTTTAGAATAAAAATAATTTATCATTAACTTTATAAATTTAACAATATACTTTTTCGATAATTGAGCATAATTTGGATTTTATTATTTAATATCATATAATAACTTAAATACCGTGTGCCCCAAAGGTATGGAATAATGGTTATACAGGTTTAACCAGACGTTGTATTAAAAAATGTTTCAAATAAAAGTTGCTTAGAAAAATATTCCGCACATTTTGGCGAAAAACTAAACATTTCATGATGACATCATTTGGAGTTATGACGTTATCAATACTTTTTTTAAATAGAACACCCTGTATGTTATTGGTTTTTTACATTAGTCTAAGTAATACCTTTTAAAATCGTATAAGGCTTAAATGGTATAAAGTTAACAATTTTCGAGATTATTTGAGTGCTAATCGGAAAAATGTTGATAAGTTCAGGATGCTATGGAAATTGTTTTCATTGTTTTCAATAAAAAGTAGGAAACTGTCATAAGTTTTTTAGTAGTAATTGTCAGTGCAAAATGGTAAATTTCAGAAAAAGAAAGAATTACCATTATATACATAGAACGAAGGAGAACATAACAGGAAGTATGTGCTCTTTTTCATGAGATGTATTTAAATCGTGAGCCGATTACTCAGTTCGTTGTCAGCAAGACCCTAAAGTGATTTAGAGAAACCGATCATATTAGAGATGTTTCTAAAATCTGTCGATCTAATGATGCGATAAACGATAATAAGTAGCTCATTGTGTTAATATAACTGGTTGAAAGCCAGCACTCATGGACTCGTCAACTAGCTTTAAATCACGATGTAAGTAAAGGTTCCATACATCGCATTTTAAAAAAGAAAAAACAGCATCCTTATAGACCCATTTTATTGCTAGAGTTATCCGAAGATGATTATGTTAGACGTGTTGAATTTTGCAAATACATGATGGGACGAATTAACAATTACCCAAACTTTATGAATGAAATTATTTTTTTTGATGAAGCCACTTTCTCTCTAACCGGAAGAATGAATAGGCACAATTGTCGGTACTGGTCCGCTAGCAACCCTCATTGGATCATTGAAACTCACACACAAACATCATAGAAACCGAACGTTTGGCCAGGAATTCATGGAAATCTTAAGTGATTGGTATTTACAATTGCTACAAGAACAAATAATTCCGTCTTGTATAGCCCTATTTCTCAACAATAATAACATTTGGTTGCAACAAGATGGGGCACCACCTCATTTTCAATTAAATGTACGTAGGTACATAAATGAAGTGTTTCCTAAACGTTGGATAGGCCGAAGAAGTTTTGTGGAATGGCCATCACGATCTCCCGACCTGACGCCTTGCGATTTTTTTATGGGGCCACCTGAAAAATAAAATTTACAGAAACCGCCCTAATGATCTGGCAGAATGATAACAACGGATACGAGTTGAAATACCACAAATATTGCCCGACACCTTAAGAAATTCAGTTCGTGCCTTTTCTGACCGATTGGGTCATTATCTCGCTGTTAATGGGCAACATTTCGAACATTTATTACATTAGATGTTCTGCTTTTTACAAGTTACTGTTTTTAAACCTGCATGGTATATAGAAATAGTTGATAGTTCCGCAATTTCTTTGACTATTTATTCACCTGCAGTCAAATTTATCTTGCCGTTAGTTTGCTTAGTAACAATTGTTATTGCAATGTTATCTAAGATAATAATTAATATTAAGTGAATAAATGTAATATAAGATGAATAAACCTAATTGCAGGCAGGTATTGTAACCTTTATCCACTATTTCATGCACGTTTCTTGTTTTAGGGAGTTGAATTGTCCCTTTGCTGAAAATTATCAATTTTTAATGCCATTTAAATCTCATTATATCTTCATTGGGATATTATTTCTTAAACTGCGCCCACGTACTGCTTTGTTGTTTGAATTAGTTTCCACAATAGAAGTGAGCACATCTGACTTCAGTAAATGCCTCAGTCACCAACTTGAATGTAAATTGGACCACCAACAGATCAATTTTTGAACAACATTTTTATATACTATCATCCCTAAGGATTAGTTTTGTAATAAATTTAAAGTCCCTTTATTTTAAAGTAAATTTAAATCTCGCTGGTTACAATCTATAGGAGTAAAAGTTGCGTTAAAATTAAAGGACCTTCAAGCTTGTTATGAAATTTGACCTACATCTGCTTGTAATGCATATCTAAAAAATCAATTGTACGTATTTATAAGTTTCTTAAAGTTCTTCAAGGTTTCTTAAGAAGCTCTTAACGATAATACGCTAGGTATCGTGGTTTTTACAGTAAATATACATTTCGCTGACGATAAAGTACTATTAGCAAATAACACCGATGACCTACAAGGAATAACAGAACGAATCGATAATACATCAACATATGATTTAAAAATGGATATAAACAAAAACAAATCTACCATTTAGTCGAAAAGCATAAATGCTTATTCAATAATACAGCGATGTAGCTCAATGATAAAAACTAGTGCACGGATGAAAAATACCAATAATTAAAGTAGTTCGAAAAACATTTTATAGAATGAAAATATTCTTCCGTTGTAATTATCTTAATATCGAACTAAAATTTAGAATGCTAAAATGCTTTGTAAAGTTATCGAAACCTTAGTGCTAAATAAATATATTAAACGATCGGCATCATTTGAAATGTAACATTACCCGAGGATAATTGCAAATGAACGAGTTCTAAGAAAAACGACATAAAAATTAGAGCTGATGACGGCAATAATGTCCCGGAAATTTGAGTACCTCACCCACCTAATGGAAGGCTAGAAGTATCACTTTCTACAACTGATAATTTGAGGAAAACTATCAAGAAGAAAAAGTGTAGGACGAAGGAGAATATACTGCTTTCATAACCCAAGAACGGTTCAATTGCTCATCTAATCAACTTTTTAGAACTGCTGTAGATACTGCACTAGTTGTAATGATTGTCGGCAACGTTCAATTGAAGACGACGCGACGCATGAAATATAAGAACAATAATTTTTATATTAAGCGTTAATTTGCTACTTCA
The DNA here is from genome assembly GCA_024586415.1 of Phrixothrix hirtus. NCBI lineage: Eukaryota > Metazoa > Arthropoda > Insecta > Coleoptera > Phengodidae > Phrixothrix > Phrixothrix hirtus. The sequence continues at coordinate 7,231 of JAHWXV010848740.1, forward strand.
GAGAGAAATTATCCCTACTCCCTACAATTATTTGTAATTTAAAATGAAATTGTAAATACACATACATACATAAAAAATTGCAACGGCGTTTGGAGAAATCGCAGTTTTCTGTATATACGAAGCAGATCTTCCGCTAACCTAGGGAGGTACTAATTTGTGCTAATTTACTTGCTTTTATTTGTTAATTCAGGATTGGTTTTATAATCCACACATCACACTAAATCGCTGCATATACAAATATTTGCTCAATCTAGCTTGCCAAAATTCAATATTTTAGGCTTATTTAGTTACAAACACGTCCCTATAATTCCCTCAAAGAAATCTACAACTCACCAAGTCAGTCACAACTTGTGCTTCGCTTAAAACATGTCTTATCTCGGCATACAATTAAAAAATAAATAAATTCTTTTGGATCAAATGTGCGAACATCATATTAAAATAATGTTGTTATCGCTTCTTAATAAATTCTATTTTGACAGCTTTACAATTTTTAGTAATTTTTACGACAGTATTAACAATATTTAAAAGGAAAACGTTTAAAATGGAATGTTACGTTGATAAAAATTAACATTTTCCACGCCTTCTACTCTTCGCGTTTAATCAAGGTTTCTAGGTGGCCTAAGCTGCCCGGAATATTCATGACTAAAGAAACGTCTCAAAAATGGTTTGCACGTCGCAAAAACGAAGATTTCGACCTCAAGGTTGGGGTACATCGAACCAGTTTATTCATGAAAATTCACGCCAAAAACAAAAGAATTGTTAGAATAGTGATCAGTGAACAAATTAATTGTTTTGATGAAGTAATTGAACAAAAAATACCGGATGGTCAATATGGCATTCTTTTGCAACACGACAATGTAAAGCGTCGTTTCGCAAATTTGACGAAAACAAAATTTGAAACGTTTGGTTGGGAAATACTGCCACGTCCACTGTATTTTCCAGACAATTGAAAGAAATTATTAGTAACAATCTTACACGATGTATTTGTTAATAACTGCCAATGCATCGTACTAAGAAAGCATGTTTAATTGCGATAATGTCAAATTTAGAAAAATGAAAATCGATTTCTAATTGTAATATCCCATTGTTATCTGAACAAATTTAATCAATAATTCCTTATAAAGACAAGTTGAGTAGCTATTTCAAAATAGTTTTCTTGAACGGCGTGGACACTTATGATCTTATCAACGATTTTAAATTATGTATAAAACTTGTAGAAAAAAAGTTGTTTACAGTTTAATAATGATGATACATTCTCTTTCTATAAGTTTTTTACAAATATTATATACAATTTAAAATTTAAATTAAATACAAATACCTATATATAATTCTATTGGAAATTTTAATGAATTTTTTTAAATACTTCTAATGATGCTTTCATATTGTTGAATAACGTTATTATAAGCAAAACATATGTAAACATTTCACTGTAATTAAATATTTACTATCTTAATATAATTAACTACAAATTAAGTCATAGCCTCTTCTATACAAAATTTTAACATTTCATGGTGACCCAATTATGAAAACATAAAATATATATAGGAAATAAGTTAGTTTTAATTTTGATGAGCTAATGCGTTTTTTCCCTTCCTTTTTAGGTTCGCGTTACCAGCAAAAAATTTGGACGACAAATATGAATGTTTAAAAACAATCATCTCTTAGAGACACATGCTTAAGGAGGTGCAATAAATAAAAATAAACTTGTGTCTGGTTTTTACACTAGTTTAGCTTAAGATGGAAGAAAGTGTGCAGTAGATAGACCTAATGACTACAAATAACATGAATTGGTTAAAAAAGATAGTAGCATTCCTTGATGTTAGTCAAGGTCTTATAACTCATTTCATGTTTTAGCCAAGGTATAGTAACTCGTTTTGGCCAATCTCAGATTACTTTTGAAGAAAGTAGCGATCGATCAAAGCATCTTAATGTAAATTGTAAATTAACTCACGTAAGCTACACGAACGAGTTTCCACTCTGCTAGAAACCCGAATGCTGCATTTGTGCTTAAACAAATTACATTTCTTCGTAATGTAACTTTTGGAATTAACCAATGCTTTAGGTTGATCGTTTAAACAGTAAAAGATAAACAAGATTTTAATAATCTTCACCTTTATTGTAAAAATTGAGGTTGAAGGATTTTGTTTCTTTTTAAACGAAAATAACTTACAGAAACTTTTCCAAAAACAGCTTCTAAGTATTAAATTCTGTACCTAAACAATTTCTACAAGGGAATAAATATACTAATCCCTCGGGAAGCACCATCTGTATATATCGAAGCTCAGTTAACACTCACACAATACATTGTTATCAGAGAGCCAAAGAGAGACCGATATCCATGATACAAAAGTGTTCAGTAGGTGCTGATGTAACTTTCTTAGAATAATGTGCTCAGGTTTCACTTCAGTGTACCATATTATACTGAAAAAATGCTATAACCGCATAAAAGTGTCTATCACGACTTAATAAGGTAAGCAACTTGACTCCCATAACAAAACATAGGTACGATGGAAGTTTGTAACATAGCAAATATAAGAAAGAGTTTGATGCCTCTATGTTTATAACGCCGCTAGTTCCTGCTCAACTCATGGCTGCTCCAATAAAAGAAATGTGACCTAACTAAACCTTAGACTATTTTCGCCGCACTTTTGCAAACCGACAAGACTTACATTTCATCATGCCAACAGCGGACATGACCAAATACCGCCAAATCATGAAGCAATTGAATATACAGTTTTTGAGATCACCAATATATGACACTAAATAAATGCATTTAGCGATACCTCCATGGAGTTGATAGAGAACTATTTAAATCAAGTATGTTCTATATTTTACAATGATTGAGCGTAAAGTCGGTAGTATGGTATCTGAGACTAAGTTAACGGTGCGATACTATATTATAACATGACATTCAAGGACTTCAACCACTTGACAAAAATGCACATTGACCCTATGGATCAAATAAGATTCACTTTTGGTTTGTCTGCCCTACCCGCTTGCGTCTGTTTATTCGAACATTTCCGTAATTTAGCCTACAAATTTCTCGTTTCCAGATGGCAAGCGCGATTAGCAGATAAGAATTGAAGCATTTGTGACAACATGGGTAGTATAAGTACTGATCTTCAAGTGACAAGGCTAAAGTTAACTGTGGATATACCAATGATGGACAACGGAGCGATGGCTCTTAAAAACGCAGGAATATTAAGCTAGCAAAGGCGAATAAAAATATTAATTGGAATTTAATATAATTTTAACTGCATTTTCATGCAAAATTCAAATGAACACGAACAAATTTAGAAGTTACTGCCACAAAACTGTAGTTCGTTTTGTAAAACTATATACCTGCCATAGTACATAAAATGATAATCTACGGCCTTGCAGAAATTAAGCAGGTCTTGTTACCAACAGGAGATCTGAATGAAGAGATGCAAGAAATACGAAATAAGGAAATATCAATGACGATACTCAGGAAAAACGACAATATACGTTTTCAATATTTTTAGGTGACTTCTGACCTAAACCAGATTCAGAAAATCTGTTTTAAGGAAAACGGCTTTAAATATTCCGCTAAAAAGCGCATGCATGTTCATCTAAATGGTATTAATCGGCCACGTCTAGGAACAATAGTTTCCGGATAGCAGTATGGGGTAGTTGTCGGAAATGGATTTTCCAATGGAGGAAAAGGTGTTTCTGGGTGTGGAGTACTAAGATTGAAGCAGGTTGTAGAAAATATCGGAAGAGGTTTCAGAAGGCGCCTTCCATCAACTCAGTCGTGCTTTCCATTGTTGATCAATTTTGCCGTACTGGTGGCATATTGTGTCAATCGGTGTTAATAAATGAAAATCATGGACGTATTCTTTAGTAGTTGCTGTAGTGACCCAAGAGAAGTCTACGACAAACGTACTTAGAATTGGACGTCAGTAAAGCGTCTGTACGGCGATTGTTTAAAGATATCGGTGGCTTCCCGTACCGCATACAAGATGAAGAATGTCTCACGGAGGCAGATATGCGAGCCAGAGTGTGCAACATTTCTGGCCATGGTGTATGAGGACAATGATTTTATGGGCAATATGTGGTCTTCAGATGAAATTTACCTTCATTTAGACGGCTACATCAATCGCCAGACAACGCTCTTCTTCAATTTCTGCCGGCCAGACGTTATCGTCCAAAAACCGCTGTACATTCAACGTGTTGCATTTATGAATGCCGCCTAAGATCTTACGGAATAAGACTTCGCTTCGTTGAAAAATTTCGCGAAAGCGTTGTTGCAACGTTTCAAAAATATGGACAACAGTGTTTTTTGATGATGCCCATTTTTACTTAAATAGGCAGATTTTGAAGAAGGTAAAATCCACGTTCGAAACATTAACAGTCATTCCACTGTTTGAAAGCAACAGTTAAAGCTGAAATATCAGCAAGAGGGGTTATATTTATTTCATCATGTCATAATTGGAAACGTTAGAAGGTTACAACGCACAGCAGTGGTTTCATCAAGACGCCATGTTAAACGTAACGTAAATCGAACCCATACAAACTATCGGATATGAGCATCTCAAAAAGGCATGACAAAATATTAAGAAATGAAATAAGTTATCATATTCAATTATTCTTTATAGATGTTATTATATACAGGGAGTGTATGTGACCTGTCTTCAAATTTTATAGACGTAATCTTTGATCCAAAATAAGAAAAATAATTAATTTAAACATATGTTTGCAACCTCTTCGTTTGCGAGATATAAGCAAAAATAGAATCTGATTTTTAAAGATTTCATTGCTAATTGATATTTTACTTGTATTATACCATTACTAGAATATTGATTTAACAGCAAAATTACACAATTCACTGTATAGTTCCGTTTGTAAACTTGTTTGTCTTGTTTTACTGGATCTAGCTTTTCAAATTACTTAATACAAAAATTGATAACAAAAACTGTTTTAGGAATATGTATTAGTACTTATCTGCAGTTAATTTAATCATTCCAAATGAATCAACGCTACACAAATGCTGAGATTACCGACATATATTTTATATACGGTCACGCAAATGGCAATATACCAGTGAAGCACGACGTCTATACATAGAATCGTTTCTTCAAAGGCGGATTCCTGATAAAAAAACATTTTCTTTTATTTATCGTTGCTTGCGAGAAACAGGTAAATTTGCTTGTAATCTGGTGCTCCGCCACATTTTAGTCGGACAGCAAGAGAATTTCTCAATGCCAGGTACCCAAATAATTGGATTGGTAGAGCTGGGTCGATTAGTTGACCTGCCAGATCTCCAGACTGCAATCTGTTGGACTTCTTCCTCACCTCAAAACATTGCTTTATGATACTATTCCAATTCCTAACATACAGGCCCTTTGAGAACGCATTGAAGAAGGCTTTCAAACAATTCGAAATACTCCAGGAATTTTTGGTCGTGTGCGAGAATTGATGAGAATACGCGCTGAAGCGTGCATCGCAGTTGGAGGTGAACATTTCGGACAGTTACTTTGATGTTTATTGTTATTATTTGTTTATTTTAGCATAGAACAGATAAATTCGTATTTTTAAATGTTAAACGTTTAAATGTTCGTAATCGGAGAGGTTGCGGACATATGTTTATATGAATTATTTTTCTTATTTTGGATCAAAGAATGCGTCTGCAAAGTTTGAGCACGTCGCGTATACACCCTGTATATTGTAGTAAAATCTGAATTAATGAAGTTACTAGCGATTGTATAGGAACCGTAATTTTTTATGATTTGCGCGTTTCTACTCATTATAGTAAGGAACTATGGATTTTCTATAATATATGTAATTCTTTATTCCAACACTTATTTCCAGTACTTCCCAAAATAGAGCGTTCCGGTGTTTAATAACTCGAATATGCTACTATTGATATTAAATGGGACAAAATCAGTAAAACTGGGTTTGTTAATAAAATTTTATTTATTAGACTATTACTAATAAATATTTATTTAATGCTTTATATGTTTTTATTTTAATTCTTGTACAATTATCTTGTATTAACATTTATATGGTGTATTTATGACCCGAGTTATATTTGAAAATAAAATAATGTATATCATCGATCTAAATATGACGTTAAACCCTGCTAACATAAAAAATAACAGAAAATAGCGTCTAAAAGTCTAAAACGTTGTCAAAGACTTTAAATTAATTCAATAACTAAACAAGAAATGCTTGAACTGAAACACTCTGACAAACGTAACTTTACGAAGAGAACATCTTCGTTATGAAGCATTAAACCTTTTAATGAAATTGAAAATAATAAAAGGTGTATTTACAAAATTCCTTGCAACCATAATAGGAAATAAAGATTAACGAATGCAAAAGTTACATTAAGAACGGTAAATTTGAAAATTCTATAATTGCTGAGCATTGATGTGAAATGGGTCTTAATATTTTTTGGAAAGATATTATATCTAATTATCTCCAGAGGCTACAACTTTTAAAATAAGATTTACGGATACAATGAAAACTGCATATCAAAGAGTTTTGTTGATTTAAATAGCATTTGGTTTTTTATTGAATAGTTTTATACTATTGCTTTGTTTGATGTTTTTGTGTTTGATAATGAAAATAGATTTTTTGCGTGAAACGTTGCATTTGTCTAAATTTTTACTTCCGACACATCTCACTTAGTTTATTGAGTTAATTTAATACCTTTGAAAAAGTTCTAGATTGTTAGCATCATAAGGTTTTTCTTTAGTAATTATTAATGTTTTTTTTTATATTAGCTGTGTATAATGCTATATTTACACCTTTGTTGGTAGGTGCATATTATTTTGATTTCAAACAAAAATTCAGTCATAAATATACCATATAAGTGTTAATACAAGAAAATTGTACATGTAGTAAAATAAAACCATCTAAAACATTAATTAAATAATTATTATTAATAATATTAAATGGTAGTAGTAGCACAAATTGTATTATTCGTACATGTTAATGTGAGGCTATATTATTAGATTTTCTGTTCGATTTCTCAATTAAATCTAACAAGCATGCATTTTTAGTGAATTTGATTAGTCTCATGAAATTTAATTAGATCTTGCTGTCATTAAAACTAATTAAAACATCGTACTGAAAATACAAGATGAAAATGCAGCTCCAGTAATTCCTTCTATCTTTTCTTACTTTATGTTTTTATCTTTGTCCTGGTCTTTGCCATTGCTTTTTGGAACAATATAATTAAAAAAAACGTTCTCAATAGTTTTATCCATCTATAGCATGGAATCATATTGTATTTGTTACACTCGACGAATGTTCTATCTTGGAAGATGGTAGGTAGGGTAATAAATATGTTATGAAAGGCATGCGCCCTTTTTTTTTACTAGAATTAGTAAATGGATGCAAACAGTGAAAAAATGCCTCTTCTCTAAAAAATGCTATAATCGTTAATGACTATGTTATTTAAGTTTTACAAAACATAATAACAACACTTATAGAAAATAATGGGGTCATTTCATAAAAAAATTCTTTTTCATTTTTTATACCTAATGTCAAGCATTACATTAGTAAATATCCTCCTAAAAATTCATTCATAAATTTGGAATAATTACAAAGTTGTACACAAACAAGGAGTATACATTTGCTAGTCGCTAACATTTACCGTATGATGTAACAGCATCCGTCGGTACATGTGCTATTACATGCGTTTGCACGGAGTTATTATTTCGATACATCATACATAAACGCAGATTTTAAGACTACACATAGTGAAAAAGATTGCCAGCAGGTTCATTAATCCGTTTACCTATTATTCCATTCAAACTTTAATGTTAATTTTGAAATCTTCAAATTGCTCTCCGAATATGTTTAATATTCTCTATCCAGTACTAATTTATTAATTTCTGCTTCTTTAAAATTACCAAATTTAAGTGGTGCGCATACTACAGGGTTATTCTAAATGAATGGCCCAATTTAATAAATTCGTATTTATTAAAGTATAAATTCAAAATAAACAATTTACATACCATTGGAAAGAGG
>JAHWXV010848797.1:0-10110 GCA_024586415.1 Phrixothrix hirtus
ACACACACACACACAAGATGTTTTAGATAATATGAGATTCCTTTTAAGGGATAGAAGCCGACCCTATCGACACCCCAACAAGCGTAAAATTAAAAGCAATACGAATACTAAAAATTGCTTTTTTTAATAATAACGAGTCGATTATGCACATGCTTCATATATGACAAATATGATCGAGCAAATGGTTTTTACTAAATAAATATTTCCGTAGTAGGAGAACAATTGTACGTGTTTATATTAACTTTTCAAATAAATACATAAAAACAAGACTGTAAAGTAATACACATTTTTAAATGTCAGTGACCGATATCTTGATAAACGAAATTATGTAAATTTACGTCAGTTACTAGATGCGTTTCGTTGACTAACCAGTGTTTTAATAATAAAAACTAACTCACAAATTGTGTCCTGTGCCCATCTACACCGTGTTTAACTGATTAGTGCATTTATGTTAATATTATGCAAGTCTACAATAATGAAATACCTAATATTTATGATTCAATTAATTAATATGGATTTAAAAATTGTAAAATGAAAAATTAGATTAAAAGAAATAAACCTATAGGCGAATTAAAATACTTTTTAATTATTTATAGTTTGGAAGGCAATTTCACAAAAATGATACTAAAAGAATTTGTAACAATGCAGCTGAAATTTTTAAGACAATCTAATTGGCCATTTATGTAATTAATTATGTATCCGAAGAAAATGATAAGGAAATCTGTTTTGAAAGCTTCAAAACGTAAGGTAATTACATTAAGACTGATCAGTAACATTATTTTAAAGATATCAACTATTACAATATTCCTCTAGTATCACTTTTTTATAATTGCTTTTCAAACAGCGTATAAAACAATGTTTGGTTATTCTAGGTCGAATTGGGTAAATATTGTGCCATTCCTCTGAGTATTGTTACAAAACCACCTAGAAAAATCTAAAATGTGTCAAAGGTACATTCGCCTAACAATTTATGTTTTTATTTTACTGGATTTAAATTCATCTTTTCAATGAACCATACTTTACAATTACTTACTCATTCACGAAGACTAAGTTAAATATGACATAAATAAGCTTTGATCGGAAGATCAATTTGAATGCTTTAATTCCGGAGTGAAATGAATGCAGAACACTTAACATCTACTGAACTAATAGCTCTTATTATTTTATACGGCGAATGCGAACAAAATGCTGCGGCCACCGCCAGAGAGTACGCAATTGGTTTTCCTAATCACCATATTCCGCAACCACGGTCAATTTTAAGCGATACAGGATCGGTTAAACCCAGACGCGGTGGAAGAGGACGAGATCTAGGCCATGGAGATGTTGCTGAGGAACAAAGTATTTTGGAACGTATTGAAAACGAACCCCTTCTCGGCGCACGTAAGTTAGCAGCAGAAACTGGTGTTCCGTCTTCTCGTGTCTGGCGTATTTTAACAGAAAATTCTTGGCACCCGTAGCATTTGCAGAGAGTACATGCATTGGAGCCCGCAAATCGTATTTATAGAGTGCAATTTTTCCAATGGTTGTTGGAACGTCACTATGAATCCCTGAATTTGCATAAAATGTACTATGGACTGACAAGTACTATTTTACTCGGGAGGCGATGCTCAACTCGCGTAACAGCCACATTTCGGTGGATGAAAACACCCTTGCTGTCCGAAGACAAGCATTTCAAAGCCAATTCGCTGTACATGTATGGGCGGACATTTACCAGAACCGTTTAATTAGACCTTTTATTCTTCCCCAACGTTTAACCGGCTATTTGTATTTGCACGTCTTGGAAAACGAAATATTCGCCGGACTGCCACTAGTTGCTCTACCACGACATTGATTTATGCATGATGGAGCGCCACCCCACTAGCCAAGTACAGGAGTTTCTAAATAATCAATGCCCTAATCGGGGGTTAGGACGTGGGGGCCCTATTGTCTGGCCAGCGCAATAACCTGACCTAATTACCCATGATTTTTGTATTTGGGGACATTTTAAAACACTAATGTATAGGACAGAAGTGGCTATTCAAGCAGATCTACGGGTCCGAATTGAAGTAGCTGCAGAAGATATTGTGCAAATGCTAATTTGTTCAGTACAGTCTCGAAAAACGAAAAATTCGGAAAATATCTAAAAATGACAGAAATAAAGTGGTACTTCCGCTTATTCGATTATAACCAAATTCTTAATTTAGCACAAGGTGATTGTAACCTCAAATATAAATTTTCATTTAGCTAGCATTTTTAGTTTCATAGTTATTTTATTCAGACTTAACGGTGAAGGTACTTCCAGTTACTCAACTAAGTAAAAATGTTTTGAAAAACCGCCTAGATTATATGAAAGGGCATTAAATGTCTAAGAAATATAGTAAATCCAAAAAAATCTTTAGAAAGCCGATTTCGAAAAAACTCAAAAAACTAAAAAATGACAAGAGTAAAGTGGCACTTTAGATTATTCGATTTTAATGAAATTGTTGCAGTCACATGCGACGATAGATGCAAACTCAAATATAAAATTTTGTTCTTCTAGGACTATTGGTTTTCGAGTTATCGTCTTCCCAGGTACTCACACACGCATACAGACCAACTACCAAAAACATGATTCTCGTACTCAGGGGACCTGAAAAAAGGTGTATTTCCACTAAAATTTCAACATCGAAAATTTTAGTCGAAAACAGTACTTTCTCTTTTACCTATATTTCATATAAGGTAAGAGAAAATAAAAATAGAGTTTAGTCATGCATCGTACTAAGAAAATGTGTAAATCTAAAGACAGTTTACGCAATTATTAATTTACATTTTTTAATTTTACACCTAAAAATCTATTTTTATTTCTGAAATTACGTGACATCACGGATTCTTCGTTTACACTCTTTTCTTGAAATCGGCTCTAAAGGTTGTTTTTAAACTTATACTTCTTAGCTACTTAATTTAGTTTTATATTAACCAAGGAGTTTCTCTAATAAATTTTTGAAATTCGAGTAACCAGAAGTACTTGGAGTTGTGAACAACATATCTCAAAAGGCAATCATCATATGAAAATCAAAAATTATATTTAAGTTTTATATCTTATATACATGAGACGGCAAGAATTTAGTTAAAATCGAATGACCGGAAGTGCTATTTTATTCTTGCGATTTTCAAGTTTTTTGCAATTTTCTCGAAAACGACTATAATAATTTTTTTTGAAACTTGCTATAGTTCTTATGTTTTTGACATCCTTTTACGTGAACTTATAGGTTTTCCTTGAAGCTTCCTTGAAGCGAGTTATCAGGGACAATCTCTGGAGTTGATCAGAGTTTTGCGTGTCCAGTAACTTGGATGGATGACCGTTACAATTATCATCTCCAGAATATATGTAAATAATATTTTAATCATTTGTGGACATTTGCATATTTATATGTTTATGTACATAAGAGAAGTCGTTTGTTGTCTCACACCATATTTTTATTGTATGTTATTGATAAATAACTTCTTCAAAATTGTTAAAAAAAATTGAATACATTGTTTCTAAATTCTTTCAATTGTGTAAAAGGGCAATCCGCTTATTCTGTTATTTATTACAGTAAACAAATCGAAATGTGCCTGTTGCAGCTGTAAAAGTATATGTTGCTGTAAATTGATACTGTTAGGTAGATCATTTATAATTTTATGAATGATTCAACAGTTTTAGTCTGTATGCAATCATAGGCGGCTCGTTGTACATAATTAGAAAAAAATGATCTTTTGTATTCGTATTGATTTTAATTTTGTACTTATTGGGATGTCTGTAGTGTCTACTTTCATCCCTTAAAAGGAATGGCATATTATCCCTCATGTTCAAATTAAAGGGGGTTATTCCTCAGCTTATTGCGTGACTTAAATTTCACATGAACATGTGTCCTAAGTCGTTTTGTTTTCGACATACACGGTGTCAAAGTTTTTTTAGAAATAGGCTTTTTTCTAATATCTTAAAAAATCTTTCGCTGATCTCAATCAAATTTTGCAGATTTATTTGTAGTAGGGATTGAACGTAATTGATGAACCTAATAGATATCTCTAGAAAAAAATATTATACGCTACTGACGTCTTACAGATATTTTAGATCGAGCAATTAAAAATACAACTTTCTTACCCCTTGACGTTCCTTCGTAACTCGTTTCGTTTTCGAGAAAAGAAAATAAAAACCGTTTCAGTGCGTATGCCTGGACAGCATGAAGATTATCAGAATCCTTATACGTTCACAGTACAGATCGACAAATTAGGTATTTCATTGTTGTTATCAGCAACAATATTTATGCGAATTGTAAAATGTATAATTTGCATATAATAAACATTTTGATAATTTGATGTTACCCTGAAACGGTTTTTATCTTTTCTCGAAAACAAGCGCGTTATTAAGCAAAGGGGTAAAAAAGTTATATTTTTCATTGTTTAATGTAAAAGAAAACAAAACTATAAGAAGCCAGTGGCATATAGTGTTTCTTCCCATAGACACCAATTTTATTACCTTCCGAAACGTGATGGAACAATTATTTTTAATCATTTTACATTAAAAGAAGCTCTTTATTACTATAAACAAACTTGCAAAATTTCTTCAAGGTCGACGAAAAGGTTTTTATATATTAATAAAACGCCTATTTCAAAAATAAACTTTGACACTCTCTAACTCGAAAACAAAACGATCTAGGACACATGTTCATACAGACTTTAAGTCATACAATAAGCCGAGAAATAACCTCCTTCAATTTGGACATGACATTTATGCAGTGAATATTTTCAACAGTGAAGCAACGAGGTCATTGAAATTCTGAAAATTATAAAATTTGCCACTGCTTCATTCTTAACTTGTACTAGTTATGTTTAGTGTTTACATTATACATTGAAGCTCCCTTATTATGCCCAATTCCTATTTTAGAATATCTGTAACAACATCTATTGGTTTATTTTCTAAACTCTAAACACTCTTTTTACAAAATTCATTATTTAAATATATCATCGATTTCCTAAGAAATTTCAAATAATTATTTTTGAAATATCGAAATTAGACACGAGTTTCGTGTATTAATTTATCTTGAAATCTACTGAACTAATTATAGTTACTACTTAATAAGGTGCTCATAATCTCTTTTTGCGAACTATCTAGGGAACAAATGAGCTTTTTGGAATCCCGCCATAGTCAATTTGGCCGTTGCCCTTTTATAGAAACTTGGACTAGTCAGATTCGTTTATATACTTTCGCTTTGCCGAAAGTCAGTTGACGAAAGAGCACCTTGTTGATATAGAAGCGAACAAGGAGGTTCCATAATCCTAAACAGGACAGCGGCGTGTTGGGCCGCATATGTACCATAGGCATAATGAGCTGAGTAGGTACTGCCTTCCTTCCTTATGTCGACCAAGGGAATCCTTCTTGCAGAATTATATCTATTATATGACAATTAAGTTCATCAAGATTCTATAAAAAGTACCGCAATAATATTTAGCATGCGGATAATTTATTTAAATTAAAATTTCAATCCTTATAATTAATCTAATAATTTAAAATGTCTTCACCCAAATTTATATTTTTTATTTTAATTTGACAATTGTTTCGGTAATTTTAACTTTTGTTAAAAAATATAAATTTGGGTGAAGACATTTTAAATTATTAGATTAATTATGAATACGCCCAATTTCTCATTATATTATTCAATCCTTATACTTTACTATAATGTAATTATAAAAAAGTTTGCAATCTTATAGAAATTAGTCATGAACCACCCATTTTTCTGCTTAATTCAAACAACTGGGCACCCAACAAGAGCTTTCTTTAATGTTATTTACTGTTTAACTTGTCAAAAGAAAAGATTCATGATTTATGCATTTATAACGCCTTTCTGTATTAAGAATGAAAGTATGCGAATAAAGGGATACATGGTGGCAGTTGCTTAATTCCGAATCTGCGACCGCTCACCAATTCAGGTTGGGGGCCGCTTACTTAGTAAAAGTTATAACATAATTATAATTTGTAAATACGCATTTTCAATTTGTATGCAATTCATTTATTTTCTGCAGTTTCGGGTCTAAAACGCCATATTTAATCACTTGTTTCCATGACTAAAGCGATACTTTTAATTTCAAGCGATTAAAATTTTGCTTTAGTTCCAGAGGAGATAAAGTAAATTTAATCCCTATAAACAAAGAAAATCTATATCGACAACAAAAATTCACCAATTAAAATTATTATTGCTAAAAGCGTTACCATAGCGCTTCGCAAATAAAACTTAAAGAGGACTCTATACCCGTCGATATCGTAATTCCAATGCAGCTCCCTTAAAAATGGATAAAATTGAATGCAGTTTTCAGTATATTATTCAGAAATCAACCCAGAATTTGAGACAGCTATTGCTTTTCTCTAAATATTTATACATTTTATTTTGAGAGGTAAAATTTAAATTTTATATTATCAAGATCTATGCCAAATTAAGGAATGTGCTTAGGAATATTATGTGAAATGGACAAAAATAAAAGAGCAGTTTGAGAATTACGAAATAAAATTTATGTATCCAACTAATTACGACATCTAACGGGTGAAACCGATATATTGTTTACTTTGTAAGATGCATCCCATAAAGTATGATTTGTGATTTGCTTATTGTGCTGTTTGCAAGCAGTGCTTCGGTGAATATATTTAAACTATATTAACTTAGAAGTGGAAATATATTCTAAAAGTTTTTTTTAAATTATTTTCAATAATTTTCTCTAGTATTGCTGGCGTAAAACAGATAGTCGGAGATACATTCCCTTCTAGCTTGTCATTTTTTTCCTGAATCCAACATTTTTTGCTCTAAAAGAATTGTTTAACTTTTTAAATGCCTAATTTTCTGACGTATTCGAATCCGGAGACATGTTGGCCACATTTAATGCCTTCTGTGTCAAATTTCCGTTTTTTCAAAAATTGTAAGTTGACTACTGTGGCACATAATTTTAGTTTAATCTGCTATAACTATTGGAATCTTCAAGCTATTTAAACAATTCATTTTTTTTATGAATTATACGCCACTTTATTCTGAGTACAACGGTTGAATTCAATTTTTACTAAAAGCAATAAGATATTATTGATATACAAAAAACTAATAATAATTACTTCGAGAATTTAATATCGTATTGAAATTTTCGAAATGCCAGGGAGTGTTTTATTTGTGGCTCGATTATAATCGCGTTTTCGCTGTTAGAATCTCTAGATACAGAAGTTATTTTTTTATTTGAAGATTTTTTTTCTAAAACTGTACATTTTTCGTAGTGACTATTAAAGTTGAAGTTGGCATTAGCCATTAGCTTATGTTTGCTATTCGCTATGACGGGACATTGTACAATGGTAAAAACCAAAAATCTCGTACTTTTTTTTTTATTTTAAAGAATATTAACACATTTTGCTAAACAAATACAACTAATTGTACAAAACAAAAAGTTTTACACATTTACAATTAAATGAACATCTTTATCCATTAAAATAATACAGTTAGAAAATTTCCATTCAAAGATTGTAGGATCCAGGAACTTTTCCAAAACAGGCTGCCGTACTAACTCTGGTAGATTCATAGTTCCTTTATCTTTCAAAAATTCTAAACCTATTTTGGGCGATACCTATTCTATAGCATTATTTTGATTTCGCTCATTAGAGGCACACTTATGAAATTTCCAGATTACTATCAAGCTTACAAAGAATTTATGCAGGATTACCTAAAGACAGGGCATACGACTTTGAATTCAATTCCTATGACAAAATCAATTCTTGATTCTTCTTATTTCATTCCGCATCATAGCATTTTCAATACTTCAAAAATAGGAGTTGTATTCAACAGTTCCCAAATGGATTCAAAGGGTTTATCGTTGAATGACACGCTTTCTTCCGCTCCCAAACTTCAAATCGATTTGAGAGACGTAGTACTCGATATCCCAATCCACGCAGTAGCTTTTTCCGCAAACATAGAACAAATGTTTCGTCAAATACTGGTAAATCAGTGACACAGGCGATACAAAAATATAGTTTGGAGATTTTCCATTGATCGGGAAGTCCAAACTTATACTTTAAACACGGTCGTGTATGTTCTAACGTTCTCTCCATATCAAGAGTTCTGAACGCTCCATCCGTTGAAAATCCTGTGGACTTGGCTTTCAGAGGGACAACTTTTAAGCAGCTACGAGATTCTGACATATGATGGAAGGGACGTTCCTTTTTAATCGTGTCTCATGTCGAATGGCATGCTGAGTTACCGATGTTAGATTTTTTCAGCAATCAAGTCGTCAATAAGCAACTACTAACCTTTGCTAGTACCGTCGGGGTCAATGACTTTGATCAAGTTATAAGTAGATATTCTTCTTTATCAAAAATCCAACGCATTATTTCTTATTTACGTCGGTTACTTCCAAAGAAAAAGAAACTTTCCTATTTTTCTTCCAAAATATCAACTTCCGAAGTGCACCAAGCAATAATTGTTCTTGTGCGTTATGTCCACAACACAGTTTGCTTCCAAAACCTTTTCGAAAACTTTCGTTATTCAAAGATGCAGATAATTGTCTAAGAGTAGGTGGCCGTTTACGTCATTCTGAACTTTTATATTCGTCAAAATATGCGTTACTCCTATCGAGATCACATATTCTAACGGCACTTATCATTCAACATACGCATCAGATTTATTTGCACTCAAGGTTGACAACCTTGCATTATCTACTGAGACAACAAATTTAGATATTATCACAAAGACGTGTGATTGATCATGTTTTATTGTACTGCGTACCTTTCTTCTGAATTAAACCCAAGCCATCTTCCCAACTTATAGGAAATTTACCGCCACATCGCACCTCACAACTTAAGGCGTTTTCTGAGGTCGCTATCGATTATTGTGACAATTTTTTCATCACCATGGGGAAGTACAGGGGGTTCAAGGTACACAAGACGTACACCTGTGTTCTTGTTTGCTCTGTTACTAAAGCCGTTCACTTAGAATTGGTTACAGACTTATCTACCGACGCCTTTTTAGCAGCTTTCAGGCGATTTGTCACCAAATGCGGTCGGATTTCTGACATTTTTTCTGGCTGTGGCACGAACTTTGTCACTGCCAACCAATTACTTTTGACATACTCCCGACAGCATTGTGATAGGTTGCAAATCAATTGTCAGTTTTCACCACTATGCGCTTCACATTTCAACACTCTGAGTGAAGCGGCGGTCAAGTCGATCAAAACTAATCTTTGAAGAGTCGTCGGAGAGCAACGTTTAGCTTATGAAGAATTCCTTACCTTCATTTATTAAGTCTGAGCTACTCTCAATTAAAGGCATTTATACGCTCGAAGTCCTGACTCCGATTACCTCCTTTCTGTCACTCCGAGACATTTTTTCACACTGGGGCGTCTGAAGTCATTCGTTTCAAAACACTAACACCTTGACAAGGTGACAATTATTGCAACGGTTGCATGCTGATTTTTTGAAGTGACGGCAGTTACAGTATCAGCATACTCCGAAGCAATGTGCAAAGTGGATTGATGTTAAGGCAAATATACAAAAGAACACATTGGTTCATATCAAAAATGAGCAAAATCCCAAAGCAATGGATGCTGGATGGGTAATCTCTGTTCATCCGGGTACCGACGGACGCACTCGTGCTGTTACACTGAAAACTGCGAAAAATAATGTATATACCTTAGAACTAAAGTGCTTTTTAATCTCTTGAGCGATTATTTCTTTCGCTGTCAGTGTAAAAATGCGCTTTCGGTCTCAGGATTAAAAGAGGCTCTTGGAATATTATATTATATGCCAAGGGACTAAAGTGCCTCTTTTATTGCCGAGAGAAAGTCAAAGAAAGTAAAATTGCATTGTTCGTTACCTGCCCTTGTTCAGGGTTGTGAGATTAATAAGTTTATTTCTGTAGACGCGAGCGGTTACGTCTCTTATCAGTCCCGTTCAACAAAGGAACAATTCTATTTAAATTTATTAAAAGACTTGCGATATTTTACCTCTGAAGTCCTTCTTAAAGCTTGATTAGCAATTATTGTTTTCGTGAGTCAAATTACCACTATATTTTTGTAAACAAAACCAAGTTTATATCAATTTTTACGTTTATTAATATAAAATATTTAAATTAGTTCAATTATGAATGATCA
>JAHWXV010848798.1:0-10885 GCA_024586415.1 Phrixothrix hirtus
ACTTGCAATAATCTGGCCAGAATAAAATATTTAAAGTAACCGTCATAAGTAAAGAGTGTTATTTATACAGTGTGCTGTATAAAATTTGAGTTGCAACTTACCGAGTGAATACAAATACCTCCTTTGTTTAAATCCAAACCTCTCCTGTTCCTTAACAACCTCTGTATATATCCTTATTCTGTTTTAATTAGTTCATTTTAGCTAAACCGATTATAAAATTCATTCCGAACACTTCGAACTTAATACAGATAACGCATCACATACCAGTCAGTACAATTTCTGGACCTTTCTCCTTCTGAAGCTATCCCAGGCATTTGTAAACCGTACTTAGAGTTGTTGGACGTTACAAAAATGGCGGAACGAGCTACGTTACAAACTCTAAACCAGACAACTTTTTAGGTGGAATCTTTCCAGCCATTTCCTTTGCAGCTGACCAATAACAAATCAAGAACAGATATAAGTACTAATGCAAATTTCTTTAACGATCTAAAACTTTTGACAAATATTTTCCCATCGTTCAATTTAAGCGTTCCGCGTTTCCGTCGGACTGAATGAAGAGCGATCGCTCTAGTCTTGCGTATTTTCAATAGATGGCTTTGGAACAAGGCTGACTCAAAACGTATTTATCGATCTGAATGTAATTTGAATTGGATTTGGAAAACGCTAAGGTGTCGTTTCATTAAAGTTTCGGTCACTGTAGCTGCCTCTTCATTTGGTAGAGTGTATGCTTCGGTTCATTTACTAAAATAATCCATCGCAACTAGGATGTATTTATTTCTTACTTATGTTTACGCACCTGGACTGCTACATCAATTTCTTCTCTTTCAAATAAGCTAGCAAGATTATATTGCCTCATAGGTGCGTTTCGATTTCCTTATGGTCATTTCGAGAAGCGCATATTACACATCTTAGGCAACTCTCTTTAATGTCATCCGTGTAGCTTATCTAATAGAATCGTTTACGTACCCTTCCCAGAGTTATCTTTACCGCCATATAACTACCTGATGGACGACCTTGCAGTTTTCGTAAATCTGTCGCTATTATGTTTCCAGAACTACCATCTACATTAGACTTTCATTTCAGTCATCATTTTCAGGGCCTCTTGAAAAGGCCACTCTGAACCTTCACGGAATCCCATTGAAACCAATATGCTTAACAACGAAATTAAATGGGACTGCTTTCTCCCAACTCGGTCTTTAATTTTTATTTTTCCAACAACAACTTCAGATTTGTGCAGCTTTCTTGGTGTTGATTGATATTATGTGGCTTCCAATAATCGTTAATTACAGTAGTTCCGTTGATAAGCCCCTCTTTAACTTTTGGCTCCAACCTAGGACAGTGTTTTAAATATTCTGAGCAATTCTGTCTTGATAAAACGTTTTCATATCAATGGGTATAATAATAGTTCGTTTGTATATGTACTCGTATTAGGGCCATGTGCTTGCAAAAATAAGTAAAAGGCTCTTCCATCACCCCGATAAATTCGCAAAACTCTGACGGTTTATGGCGGTAAATGGGAATTTCACTTAATAAAGAGATTTGAAAACTTGTTGAATAGGCGTTATGAGATGTTTCATTAATAGGTATTTGGTTTTGAAAGGTTACCATTATGTTCACTTCAAATTTTGTTGAAAAAAATTGAATTCCTGGTTTCTAAATATTCTAAAGATTTTGATATCAACTCGTGTTTCCAATGTTTAATTGATCGTAAAACTGGTTGGTGTATAGGTATAAATTATTATATATTTAATTTTACTTCAATTTAGTTTTAAATCAAAATGATTAGTTTCTAGTACTTTTAGAAATTAAAACCATGATACTGAACAGTACTTTTTTAACATTTTAGTGCATAAAAGGATGTCCCGGTTATAAATTAAAATAGTATCAACTGTAAGTGCTGTACGGTGTTGGTTCAAGATCGCAATTAAACAATAATTCAAACAATTTTAGATAAGCCCATGCGCGAGTACTGCTTTGTTATTTCCCCGCATACAGCGCTACATATGTAAAATGGCGACTCCTGAGCGTAAAGCGTTTTTTTATTCTGCAGCTTTCTAAGATCGAATTTGTAATTCCAGTTTAATGTGTGTTTCGTTTAAACATCCGCCGATGGTATAAGTAATTCGAAATGAGCGGGCGTGTGTGTAAAGGGAAAAGCACGAAACGACCAAAAGTGTTGACGTGTCAGATAATCTTACCTTTGTAATCCTAAGACATCTATTCCGAAAGCAAGTCTTGAACTTCAGGTGCCAAATACGACAGTGTGGAAGGTATTAAGAAAACGTTGACACATGGGTCTATACCGGTTACAGTTGGCATATATTTTAAAGCTATATGACTATGGTGTACGTTTTAACTTTACAAGTGAATTGTTTGAACGGGAAGACGACTTCCTTGATCGTGTGGTGTTCAATGCTGAGTTCACTTTTCATCTAAGTGGGAAGGTAAATACCCATAATATTCATATGTAGGGGACAGAATACCCTCATGAACTTGTGGACTATCAAAGGAATTCCCCAAAATTAAACGTTTTCTGCGCTGTGTGCCAACATCATGCGTACGGACCATTTTATTTCGCTAAAGCTACCGTAACAGGGATGGTTTATCTGGATATGTTGCAAGAACAGTTCTGTTCCCAATTAATGGTAGAGGGTGAACCTAAAAACTGTATTTGGCAACAAGATGGAGCCCCTCCCCATTGGAATAGATTTGTACGGAAGTGGTTAAATGTCTAAGTCTCTGACCGTTGGATTGGTCGTAATGGTCGAGACAACAGAGCTTTTTTCCGCTGGTCTTCACGTTCACCGGACCACACGCCATATGATTTTTTCCTTTGAGGCTTTATAAAAGATCGTGTCTACGTTCCGCCAATACCTGATGATATTCTAGAGTTGACACACAGAATTGTGAAGGCTATTGCTTCCATTATTCCGGACTTGTTATCCAAAGTGTGTGAAGAATTGGATTTTAGGCTGAAAGTGTGCCGTATAACTAACGGTGCATATATTGAACTTTGTAAGAGGAATTAGGTTAGCTTACCTTCTATTTAATGTATGAGTTGTTGTAAATAGTCTCAATAAACGGTTATAATATACCATTGGAACTGGAACATTATTTTATAGCTACCCGGTATTGTAACCAAATAATTTTTATAAAATTGTGGAGTTTTAACGAATTTTTTAGTTTATAGCACGGCTTATAGCGCAAAATGTAATTCTGTTATCTGTACCAAATTTATTGAACTTCCTAATAGTTAAGCAGGGATAAACTTTGCTGCATAGCTTTAATAATTTTCCTAAGAATTTTCATTCTTATTACATGATTTTCTCAATTTTCTAGCTAATTTAAAAATAACTGAAATAATGTTTTACACGATCCACTCTACTAAATGTGCCTTGGGTATATTTATTAGATTTAGTTGTGGATAAAACACTTAGTATGTACAAAAACCGAATTAAATAGATTACATCTGATATGGTAGACTTAAGATAAAAAAGATTTAACTACTTTTGTTCGTGATTTTCTTTCTTTTGTGTCGAGGATTATAAACCCAAATACAATGGCAAATTGACCAATTATATTATAAATATTATTCTAGTTCATTTATATCAGTTTAGTTTTGTAACTCTATGCTCATCCTTGTGAGTATATTCTGCTGTATAATGCTTTGAAATATGAAATTCTGAAGTCGCAGTATTCTTGATTAATTATTAATGCAGGGTAACCTAACTACTGAAATGTAAGTTAAATCAGCTTGTGACGTTTCCCGTGGAACTGTGGTAATACCGCGAAACCCTATCTAATGGAATTCCGAGAATTCTACGTGTTTTTGCTATATTAGTGATTCCGAAAGTGTATCGATTAAGACTTAATTAAAGACAAAGCAAATTTTAAGAAAGTGTTGAATACCGTGCGCGAGTGTATAATTTTAGTTTAAATTGCAAATGGGGAAGTGCTTAATTAAAAGCTATTATAAAATTTGCTATACATTAATCAACAAAAATTGCACAACCCGACGCATAAATCACCGTTTACCGTCCGAAAACAATCAAGATTGTTTTGATATGCAATTATAATTAACATAAGAAACAATCCTAAATGATTTAAATATTAATTAATTAATGAAAACTAATTAAATGATATTGCTTAATATTGCGTCACGTCTTGCAACAAGTTGGTAGAAGCAAATGTATTTATTATCCGAATTGATTAGATAGCAGAAAAAGAAAGCAGTCGAAATCCACATTCTCTGAATAAATTTAAGTATAAATAAGACGCTTTTACGAATTCAAAGTCAGTCTTCATATAAAACTCAATACGGGACATTGCTTCGTGCATAAACTATAAAAATTTTCTGTAAAGTCAAGCGGTTTTGTTATTAAATTTTGCAGTGATCTTAACGTGACGTCTTCTGGACTCGCCAAGACTGCTAAAATCTTGAATACCGTTCATATTAATAAACCGCTAAAAAGCTCTGAATTCTAGAGATCTATATATATGTATACAGATTCTAGAACGACGCTCTGTCGCTTGTTGCTCTGTAACAAAAATAGACCGAGGGTAGAACAAAATAAACTTCAGGAATCCTCGTAACTGAGTATCCCTGATGTTACCGCCACCGAACCTGCAACAAAATCGACATTGGGTCGACCATAAACTAGTTGCTCTGTAGCTACTTGTCAGCCGCAACACTCCCGTCAACATCATTGTACATTGAGTTGTATTGATAGCGGACGCACAACTATGCTGTACCGAGGTTCTCCGTCATATAAAACATTCCGTTTATGTAGCAATACGCAAACGATGCCAAACGTCGCGACGCTTAGCGATACTGAGTGGTAAGAAAAGCCGCGAGTACACGCTAAAGCTACCGTACCCGATATCTGTCCCCTGTATAAGTTACGTACACGGCGGTCGCCAAGAACGACGCGCCTGTACTCAGATCTCGAAGCATA
Organism: Phrixothrix hirtus; assembly: GCA_024586415.1. Classification (NCBI taxonomy): domain Eukaryota; kingdom Metazoa; phylum Arthropoda; class Insecta; order Coleoptera; family Phengodidae; genus Phrixothrix; species Phrixothrix hirtus. The sequence continues at coordinate 4,956 of JAHWXV010848798.1, forward strand.
CTGCCGACTTTCGCGCTCAGACACAGCAGGAACGCAGAACTTGACGGAGACAGAACACGCTGCGCGGACAGCTTTGTAATGTGCTTATACCTTTCATCCCATTTGATTTTAATAAATAATTAATCAAGTAATTATAAAACATAGACGTGATGTAAAATTAACGTATAAGCCCACTAACTGTACATATTGTAGATTATTTTATTAACTCACGACTTTTAGAACATCCTGTACATATTTGATATAATTATTTCATATATAATTAGTGAGATTTAACCGTTTATTATGTTCATTCATTTATTAGTTTTTAATTCCATAATTAACCATGTATTTATTTTTATTATTAGATAAAGAATATTTCTTGTGTAAATAATCTAAAAGTTCGGGGTTCTTGACCTAAGTAAGCGAAAACATAGTTATGTGGGTCAAGGGATTTGAATTTTGCATATGAAATATACGAATGTGCCAATACTGATTAGATAACATATGTAGGTTTAGTCATTTATGGACAATTTTATATTTTATTAATTGTTTTAATCACTTTTTCGCAATTATCACATAGTTAAATTGTTTAGTAGTGAATACGTATTTATAATTACCGTATTGTAAATAATTTTGGGTAAGATATTCCTAGTAGTTTAGACTATAATGTTATCTTATTAATTATTTCTGTACAGAAGCAGTTCCATCAATATTAATTATTACTGCTTCTAGGCTATAAAATAGCGCATCTGATGCTATAATAATTGTTGGTCAGATATACTAATTAAATTTTTTTTAACTAGAAAGTGTGTTTCTCCTTGAATCCGCTGATAACAGTTTTATATAAAAGGAACTGCGCAAAGCCGTTTAAAACAGAGTCGATTCTAACTCCTTAAAGCATAGAGTCGTTTCTTGAGAAATTGTAAAGAAGGGTTGAGAATATAATTTACCCCAAAATAGCGAGTAAATTTCAATATAATTAAATTCACGAACTTTAGAATATTTTTGGCACTTTCTGTAGTTAAAGATTGAAAGTAAACGAAATGAAGGTATGCAAACACGGGCAGCAATTTCCTACATTGAGCAGAAAATGCCGCTCTTTACTATTATCGCAGTACGTATAAATCACAAAGGTTATAACCACATATTTTGCTTTGATTGAAATGAAACAATTTTAGACTGTTTCGCAAAGGGTTAATTGTTCAGAAACTCACCGCATTGTTGTATAGTATTACGGAAAGTCTTCTCCGAACAGAGAAAAGCACACCTCCCTAGACGTGTACGCTTACTCCGTGATGACATAACCCTTAGGTGAATGTCGCCCCTCACAACACCTAAATAAACGCAGATTAAGAACGATTAAGCCAGCACCAAATATCAATTACATAACGTGAGATTCACACGCGAAAACTGCATAATTAGCTGCACCGTAACAGAATATCATTTATTTATTTAAATAAATAATTTACTGTCTTAAAACTTGTTATTAAAGTTATAACTATACAGTCAAGTATTAAAGAATTATATTACCAAAGTAATATAACCGCAGTACATGAAAATACAGGTAAATCAGAATAAAATAAAATATTCAAAGTGCCGCATAGTTCAAATAGTAAGCATGCAAACATTCAGAGTATAAATATTAATTACAAACAGTATTAATTAAATAAAGTAAATTCATAGTGCTTCACAGTCATCTGCGTATAAAACATAACAGTTTGAATGTATACACCGAGATCAATAAATAAAAGGCAAGTGAAATAAGCATATGAATTATATCTGACTTAAAATACAAGGCTATAATTGAACTAATTAGAACAAAGTCATGACAAAATGTATATATACAGCGTGCATAAGAATACAAATTATAAATACCATTAAACCAGTACCATTTCTAAGCCTCAGCTCACACTAGGAAGCTACCGTGTAAATAGTTTTAACCTGCAAATATTCGAATAAGTTTTAGAAAGTTACCGCAACATCCGAAGAACAGTTCTAGACCCTACTTCGACTGAAAAAGCTAATCCGCGGCATTTATGATGCAATTCTAGAGCCAAAACCCATTACAACTTGATTCAACGCCGCGACATCAAATATTTACAGCCGTATAAATTTCATACAAAATCTAACTTTTCATGCATACGTAAATGATTGTAAATAATCCATTTTTATCTACTATCAGAAAACTGTGTTTATATTATTTTCATTTTGAACGATTATAATTTTGATTCGATTTGTGTAAATACGCTGTTCCAATTTCCGTTTAGTTTTGTAAATAAATTATTATTACTACCTTTATTTTTATACCTCCGAGAACCGAAACGATCGTCAATTAAATATTACCGAAGCTCGTTTCACGACCGAAGTCGGAGCGACATCATTTTCACAAACAACATCCCCGGGTAAGTAATTATTTCACAGGTATACCGACCACAAAGCCAGACGAACAGGGGCTTCCGAGTTACTGAGGACATCTTCAAGACCAGCCCCGCACGACTGAGCTATCGCCGCGTGGAATGTAATTTTTTTGTCTTCTCTGTGTACCTTTCATTACGATTTGAAACGTCACAAGCTTTGTCTGCGTTTCCTTCTATATGTGAGTTTCCCAATATTTTATAATGATAATAATTTTAGGTTTAGATCTAAAGGTTTAATTATTTCCGGATCATTTCCTTGGGAACTAAATAATTGTCATATAGTTTATTTTCTGAGCCAATTATACTGTTTTACAGAATTATCCAAAAAGATTTCCATTCAAGAATTTTAATAAACGTTCTTTCTTTGTTTAAATCTATTCTAAAGCCTTAAATGTAATATAGTTTTACCAAACCTGAAGTCTTTCAAAACGGTAGTAGAATTATAGCTTCAATACATGGCATCTATTGTAAACCAACAAATACAGTTGAAAAATTAAAACGTTATTATGACCATTCTAAAGTTATCAGTAACCTCTAACTGCTACATCTTCTCGGGGTTTGAAAAAAAATGTATGCTGACAAGTAGCATGGCATAATGTAAAATATGAAAACTGGATATCTTACCTTTTTTCATACACTATGGCCGATATATTTTTATGAAATTAATAGGAATTTGTCCTGTAAGTGCAACTTTATTCTAATGTAGTATAATTCTAAGGTTTTTAATTTCATAAAAATTCGTCCAGCTGTTTTAAATAGTTGACATAGTTTTTCATATTTATTTGGAGAACTAGTCAGTTTTTAAATTAACAAAAAAAAGCATTCCGTCATATTTTAAATCAGGGTGCATTTTTCAAATCTTTAACTTAATTTTTTTCAATTCTAAGTATTGACTTTAAACTAAGCTAAGAAATTAGTTCCCGAATATTATCTGTGAAAATTTTTAGCATTCAGAATTGGAATAAACATTCAATATTACTTTAAATTGTTTAGGAAACATTATGAAATATTATTTTTAAAGTTTTCAATTAATTCTATTTGTGTAACTGCAATTTCCTTCTGTTTTTAAAAATCATACATAGATTATATAAAAGTATATTTTCTAATCTTTTATTTTTTTTAATTTTATTAACTTGTCGTAAAAACTAATATTCCAACATCTTATTACTCGGATCTTGTATCTTTCCGATCCATTAATCAATTTTAAGTAAAACCCGCAACATCAATATCTTTGACATGAAATTATAGATTTATATGCAACACTACCGCTGGCATGTAGAAAAACCATTAATATTCCTAAATCTTTGACAAAATTTTAGTATCAAAAGTCTATAAAGTAATTTAATTTAAGCTTTTCAACAAATACACCCTGTCTTGCGACGCTGGTTCTTAATTTCTAAATGACAGCTTTAATATTTTATAACTAGGATATTTCTATAAAATATATAAAGCCTTTCAGAAAATTCTTTGAGAAAGTTTAAGGATATCTTACATCTAAGAGTGATAAATTTGAATAAATGAGCTGCCTAATGTAAAACGCTTTGGTTTACAGCATTGCAAACATTCCAATCCAGTTATTTAATACAATATTGCGTTCAATTTGCGACCGCTTTTTCAGAGTTATAAACTATTTTCATTAAGTTTGTTCGTATATGTAATTCAAATTTGAAAATAGCTAAATAATTTATTGTTTTGCTTTAAATTTATAAGACAGTCTTTTTGTTTCTCCCATATAAAACTTATTCGGTAATAAACAACGTTCTAGATATTATTCGCAACTTTTCAAGAAAACATTAGAAGAGTATACATAGAATGTCATATTTAGAAATTACTTTAATACTCGTACGAACTTATGTCTAATCAGTTATCATGGGGTAATTTGCAATTAGAACACGTGTTAATCGGGGCTCGAGGGTGTCAAGCGTAGCCAGCTAACTATAGTGAAGAATGGTCGTGGATTAGTCATACTTACGCGCCCAATCACAAAATATATGGACATCACTCATTTCTAGGTACACCGTAAAATGCCATTATCTATTCTACCTTTGGAAAGGAACTAAACGTTTTGTAGATCTGACGGTAACTGGAGTTAGATATACTAATATAAAGCGCTTTAGCGGTATTTGACTAGAATTTGGTGGCTTTCATTAGGAGAGCCAGGTCTTTTAGACTCGATCTGTATTTATGTCAAACAGCGTAACAGAATTTTAAACTAAAAGGATGAAGGTGCAATTCATGAACTGACGCTGAAAAGTATATGAATGATAGTGAACCCTAGGTAGGCTGGTCCCGTGTATAGTTATTAGTCAATTCTTGTTGTAATTAAGAATTCAATATGTACCAAGTGGACTTGCTGACTAATTTAGAATAGCCGGGCTAGTTTGTGAAATTCTGCAAATCCTTCTTCCCCATGACGTTCGACCCGGATACTATATTGAACTTTACGTAATAAATTTTCTAACTTTTTATTATAATTTTTAATTGAAACTCCGTGACATCTTCAAACTAGCTTAAATGATTCGGTTGCATAAAGAAAACATAGTAATAATATCAACATTTAAAAACCATAGGGGTTAAAGTTTTTTTACATTTTTGCCCACAACGAGGTACTTGGGTACCACTACACCTTCTATATCAAATTAAGATATATATAGAAAATTACATCAAAGATAAAGTCAACTATTTTATATGGCAGCTTTTGGGAACTTTTGAGCGACTTTCGATAGCCGGTACTACTAATTGCTTGCCCAAATTTTGCATGGAGATTCGCCGGCATTCGTTCTTTTTGCTTGTGCAGGATTGTTTTTCATATAAAAAATAAAGGCCTGCAGGCCAACTATTTTCGGCTTATTTTCTGAACCACTTACGTCATCCCTGTTTTGAGGTTTGTGATATCACACACGATGGTAAGTTTATCATCACCAAACTCTAGAATTGGAAATGCTTCAAAAGTTGTCTATTACTACATTGAGACCAGTGTTTATATATCTGTAGCATAAATTCTTTACTACTCGCTGACCTTTTGATTTTTTCCCAGATCTTAGTTTTTCTTTTAGTATATATTTGTAGACTTGAGTGGGTTTGAATTGAATGTACAAGTCTACTGAATTTTTATACTATGCCAAGCTTTGCTGGGATATATTACGTGAATCTAGTTCTTAATCTGCGTGGAAATACTTTTACATCAACTGTGAGACATCCTGACGGTTCCTAGTGTGCTCTTGGGTAATCTTTTATCTAAAGTCATATCTCTGTAATAGCAGTTGCTTGATAAATGCCCCAAAATCGATTGATAGCCATGGTAGCACAATACAGTGAATGGGTATCCTTTCTCTTCCATATTTCAGATCTTCTGCTGCCAAATGACACAGTTGTGATAATTAGGATGTCCAGGTGGCCATCTAACCCTTCTTCTGTGATATAATTCTATAAATTACAATAAATGTAACTAAATACCCTTGTTTCAATACTAACAAACTGCAAATGAGTACCTACCTGTGCACGTTGCATGTTACAGCAAATGTTATTTTCTGA
>JAHWXV010848802.1:0-10583 GCA_024586415.1 Phrixothrix hirtus
TAAAGGTGAATATTTTGAAAAACAATAAAATAGTTTGTTCCAAAAAATTTGTTTTCTTTCCTAGTTTTTGTAACTACTTAAAAGGCAACCCTCGTATATTCTGATACTGTTTACCAGTCTGCTATACTATAGCAATGACATTATAATATGCAAATAAAGAGTGTAATAATAGTATTTTAGGTAACTAAACTATGACTGCTGCGTAAATTGGGAATTTAATGTTATTAAAGCATTTTTACGATAAATTAGAAGGGCTTTATAAAAGTATGCTTTTAAGAAACATACGATGTATGACAATTTAATAACTTGATTGGTTCAATTACGAAATTAAATTAATAAAAGATATAACTTCATGACATCCCCTTAAAATATTTTCTCTTGCGCATCTATATACCGCTGCATGCGCGATTTCCATAAGCAGAAAGACTGTTGTAGGTTATCAGCCGTCAGTATCTTAAGAAATTCTGCCGTTTTCTTCTTTACATCATCAACGCTTGTAAGCGCATCTAAAATTCCTACAACATCTACCCTTAATTTGGGAACACCCTGTATATATATAAGGGAATCAAGAACATAATCAAATATGTAAAATACCCGTATTCATTTGAGATCAAAATTTACAAATAAGAACTTTACAGGTTATTACAAACCTCGTTTATAATAAAAAAATTTTGAAAACCCCTAGTTTACAAGTGTAAAAATAATTTATAACTTCAGTTTCTCACGAAATTATGTTTGTTTCTATAAATAACTGGCAAGCACCAAACCTCGGCCCCTTACCGGAAGTTTCAAGGCAAAAGATTATGGCATTAATTTTAATTTAGACCAGAGCTCTCAAGTGTACGCACGTATTAGCGCGGCGTGACATCATAAGGCATTGCCGTTTCCGAATTCAAGAATACGAATTAGTTACCAGTATCAAATACCGACTGTCTGAATAGTAGAGAATCGGGCTAATTGGCGCTTCTTGCGAATCAAATAGGATTTGGGTCAAATTTTCGTAATCCTCGTCGAAATAGGCCAAAGGAGTCATCGAACGTTTGGAAAGTACTCCAGGTGCATTATAATAGGAAACTAAGGCAGTCATTGAGTACCGCTATTAAAGTTACGAATCTCAAGCACTCACAAGTAAGTGGCCATTATTCTGTTATTAAGGCCGTTTCCACGTGACAAACGAACAAGTTCACTCAGAGGAATCCAACCCTTAACCCCCAATATTTATTTGATAACGTAATAACCATTCGCTGGGGAAGTTACTACCGTCAAGTCTCAGTTAGACCATTCATTGTTTAATTATGTGAACTCTTTTAAATTTAAAGTAAAGAAAAACAGTTAGTATAGTTAAGTATTGCTATTTTAGATCACCTTTAATTCAAGGGGCAATATTTTGTTAATAGTTTAAGTAAATTTTAAATAAGTAAATTGGGGATCCCTTCTTTTTGTCTTTCTTTTAGAATCAATTTGTTAGTTGATAATTAATTGTTTACCTAAATGTTCTCTAATTGCATATATAAGTTATATTATTTTATTATAACCGTTTCGTCAAAATCAGATGCTTTTATTATTTCAGAATGTTTCGTAATCTTAGTAATAATGGTTAACAATAACTTTCTTAAAGGGAAATAATAGATTTAAATACTTAAGGAACACTCTCGCATTGTCAGTCTAACACTACGATTTTAGAAGGGCTTCTCCAGTGGCGTACGAGTAACCAAGCACCTTCTAAATAATTCCGAATACAAACAACACATTTACGGATGGAATTAAGGTCCTTATCATTTAGTCTCCAGTAATTGAAACTTCTGTTTTGACAAACAGATAAAATGGCGCCCAAAATCACGAAATTTGCCCAATTTTGACTCTTTGAAAGCCGTCCTGAATTTCTAGCTCAATTCTTACGAACAATACTGTAACCCCCCCGCCCCGCCCACCGCTTCACTGTCACTGCCGTAGCAGCGAACTGATTCAGTACCAAAACAGCATTACCCTCTACCCTTAGACAATTTTCGTCCCGTTATATGCTTTCAAAATGAAAGTTGCATGGCACAAAATCAAGTGAATATGGAGGCCAGTAGTGGCCTAACGAGTTAAAACTTCTTCATGCATAAAATATTATGAACAAGAGCGCTATCCCAATGCAATATCAAACAATTCAAGAAACGATAAATTGCAAACAAACATTTACTTTAAAATATAAATTTAAGTTGGGTTTACATGGGTGCCTTTTTACATTCATAGTCCAATGCATAAGGACTTAAGATATAGATTATTAATTTTGTCTGCTTACTTATCAACATTTCCATGCAACACCTCCTAAATGTCAAGTTACCATGAAAACCAAAAACAATAGTACGAGTTGTTAAACTTGAAGTGTTCAATCATTTTGCAAACATGAACAAAAATGAGATTTGTACAGTTACAGAATATCTCTATATCAAGAAGATTACGCCTCTTCAAATTTTGTAAGACGTGATGAGAACTTTAGGCGCATCCGCTCCATTATATACAATGATAAAGAAGTGGTTTACTTAATTTAACCATGGACTACTTTCCACAAAAGATGAAACGCATCCTGGATGTCCAAAAACTGCAACAGCAAGTGAAATAGTGAAAAAAACAGAGGAAATTGTGATTTTTGACCGGCGTTTAACAGTTGATCAGGTTGTAAAGGTAAGTGAAACCAGTGTTTACAAAATGCTAGCGCACGAATTAGGGATGAAAAAGATTTCGGCACATTGGATTGTCGAATGCTTTCAACAAACAACAAACAAACGTACTTAAGCATTTCACAACAATATGTTTCAGAGCAAACAGCGCAATCGGAAGAACAGTATCGTCATGGTTCACCACCATCCAAAATATTCAAGATGGTTCCATCTGCGAGAAAAATAATGGCCATAGTTTCTTGGGATTTTAAGGGAATTTTGTTGATTAATTATTTACCATATCATCAAATGATTACTAGTAATTACTAGGCGTCCCCTCTTCGCAGATTTCACGAAGAAATTAAGAGTGAACGCAGAGGAAAACTACGGAAATGTGTTGTTGTTACAGGATAATACGCCAGTTGACAAGTTCAATTTTGCAATATCTGCTGAGGCTGAATGAGGTTTTGAACTAACTCCACATCCACCATACTTCCCGAATCTGTTTTCAAGAGGATACGGAAGATTTTTTTAAGTGATTAAAGAAGGTTAGAAAGCGCTAGATTAAATGTATTGACTTTTTAGATGATTAAAATAAAAATATTTTTACAGTTTTAATATATTGCCTCTTGACTTAGGCTACGAATTTAGAAAATCACTCTCGCAGTTCAATATAAATTAAAAAACAATGAAATACATATGTCCTAAGAAATAATAAGCAATAAAATGTGAATTACTAGTGCAAACTAAGTTAGAAATTCTTTATAATAGATCTTAACTTTTAAATTTTACGTTCTGTGCTTTTAAATACAAAGGAAAAGTGGCAGATATGGCAATTTACAAGATTACCAATCTATTGAAAATACCTTAATTTAAATCCTTCAATAAGCAAAGTTTCAATACAGTTATTTATTAACAACGTTACTAATAGCGGATGTTTAAGATTAAAGCTAAATTTCTGTTCGCACAATGATTTCTCATCATATTTTTAGCTGATCGTACGTGACCTTGTAAATGGTCAAATGCTTACTTAATACAGCTATTGATCAATAAATTACAAAGGTACAATTTTAAAATTGCTTTAAATTCGTAAACAGTTTTCTCTCTCTTACATCTTTTACTACGATTTTCAATAGCGCCTAATGGGCATTTGTGGCTTTGTAACATATTGAATTACTTAGTACATTAAAAAATCTTTTAAATATATTTGAAAAACCTGAATTTAATTTAAGATAAAGATTTACACTAGCATCTAATTTTATATAGTAAATATAAATTTTGGTATTGTTCTGTACCGAAATTAAAAATATTTTGATGTGTATTAACAGTATTATGATGGGGCGTATTTATATTAAAGTCATCCAAAATGTAATATTAAGTAACTTCAAAAAGGGCAAGAGTTTGCCCTCCGTTCAAAACGACCCACTCTTCCTATGAGCTCGCTTGTGCTGTATCTTAAGCCCTTTCTACATAATAGCGGTAGGTCGGGTCAGTGCAAATAATTGCGTGAGTACATAAAACCACACAAGTATTTTAAGCGTTTTTTTAAAGATCGGGATCTTGGACCTTACTTCTTCACGAAGGTCCTGGGAATAGTAATCAAGCTCCGATGGAAATTGGATATTACTGAAGTCGAAAGGCTGTTATTAGAACTCTCTGAGGTCGGCATAGATAGCTTTGCTAATAAAATCGAGATTACATTACATAATATTTTAATAAAACATTTTACTTTATGATATTAAAATTGACACTTTAATATTTTACTCATTTATTCTGCATACAATTTTATAAGTATATCATAAAGGCTTTTTAACTAACACGGTGATGAACGATGAACCAATGGACATCGGTGTACCAAATCATGCTACTCCTTGAACCTGATAGGGTTCCCTTACTGAGAAAACTGTTAGCGTAGCCGACTTCGGCTTCCCTCCCATTTCGGACAAAGTGGATTATTTGCTCAATGGCCGAACACCTTGAAGATTTCTGAGAAAGTAACTACGATCTTGAGCATGCGGTCAGCGAAGGTGTTCACTCACCGCGTTGCCTCAACGATAATGTTTGTAATTGTGAACACGTCCGAGATATTCAGGCTAAATTGAGCGTGGCCTATACTTAATCGGGGTTTTATTTCGGTGGTTCACCAGCACTTTTGCGATCGTTTTCGCAGGCTTGGATTTTATCATTTCTGCATAGAACGCGTCCTGCACTGCAGCACTGATTGAAGCGTTAGTTACGGCTTTTTGCATCCGCGGAAACTGCGAACACCCTTTACAGTTAGCGGTATCTTCACTCGCGCAGTTTGCACACTTACCGAGTTTTTCTCTAGACTTTGAGCACTGTTCCTACACTTAATACACTGCGGTTTTGCGTAGCAGTGCCGCTGGTACTGGGTAGTGGCCCGATCGCTACTACCAAGTGCAGCGCCCGGAGCTTGAAAACGGGATTAAGAATTTGTCTTTTCCCCAACACATCCTCCGTATCGATACTGCCGGGAGATCTTGCCTTAGCAAACCCTCCAGAATCTCCTAGTCTAGTCCTATTAGGACTACCTTCAGCATCTTCTCACGGTCAAGTTGTGCATATAATACGGGATCTTTGAATCACTAAGATATTGCGTGATCCCTTCATGATCCATCGTACTTGATGGCTGTACGCTAACTTATAACGCCGTGTCTTGGCTCTGGGAACTTTAATTCGTCTTTTTGCGAAATCGCTCGTGGCGGAGGTTTGCCGTTCCTTTCGCCGAATAACTACTGCTAGAGCTCTGCCGCCCAGTTTTGCCGTGAGATGGATAGGCTTCTCGGACTGTTCTCGGGGACAACTACATTGGTTTCTGTTTCTGCTTCTAGCAGCGCATCGAAGCAATTTGGTGTTGTCAGATTGGGTGCCGGGCTGTCGCGTGTAGGGCGTTTCTCTGCTTTCTCTTTCCACCCTTCACCCTTCCGGAGGGTTCCTTCATCTGATGAGTACTCCATTTTTACCAGGAGCTTGCGCGCTTCTACTGGAAGCGCTCCACTCGCGTTTGGAGGTTAATCTGGCCCTCCTTGCTGCGTTCGCGGCCACACACTTAGCACACATCAAATACAAATTATAAAGGTGACCGACAGCATACAACAGCTTTATATACAAACCAAGCGGGCAACGAAGCGGTACATTGAACAGTTTAACTGAAAATTCGCCCAGTTAAAAATCTCTCAAGTATGGCTAAATAAGGATCGACTTATACGCTAGATGTACCATAAAACTCAGTCCTTTTACTAATTTTATGATCAACTATACAGCAGATCAGCATTGTACGTCGAGATATGAGACACTTTTTGCTTTATTTTTTCCAATTTGGTTTTTCTTAAGCCCCTACTAAGAATATTTTTCTTTTTTCTCTTATTTAGCTCTGAATTTACTTTTCTTTTTAAAATTGTACCTTGCTTCATTTTCGTTTTTTTATTATTTTCATTCCCCATTACTTGCTACAATTTTGCATAATACCAGTTTTAGTTCATCGCGCTTGGGCAAACAACTTCTAAGAGATCCGTAATAGTTGGGCGATACTTTCTAACACGATTTTGAGCTTTCCCTAATCGCCTCTTCTTTTTTATCATGTTTGAAAGTTTTATGCAACTTTCATTACTATTAATATTAGTTTGGAGATTTTTCTCGCAAATTGCTGTCTCACTGATTTCAGATTGCCATTGAATATGTGACATTTTTGCTTTTTATGAATCCTTGCTGCTTTTCTAATATATTGAATAAGTAAGGTAAGATCTCCAATTGCGACAGCATTGCATCTTATATCCACCTCTTTCAACATTTTTGCTACGGTTTAAACAATTTTTTTTCTAACAATTTCTTTAAATTTGATAATGAGCTATAATTTACAATTTATCTTTGAGATAAATAATCAGGAAACTTGGTCTCGTACTCATTAATAATACTAATCCCATCAAAGTTACATATATCGTAAAACCACTACTATTAATTGTTTGACGCATTATTATTACTTCGCTATCAATACAAATTAGCTTTGATAGGTCCCACAAATATCGTTTATCCAAACAAAATTTTGAGATATTCTTATCAAAAGACAATAACTACCACATTTTGATACTGGACAAAAATTGCAAATAATTACGCCCGCGTTATGATTTCGTTTTTATATAAGAACTGCGTCGTTGTCTATTACAAGAATTGAAGTAAAAAAGTCATATATCGTTTGTTTATATTTTCAAGTGAACACGATTGTTAATATTTCTTAAATAGTTATTAATACTTTTAAATAAAAATGAGTCTTTAGCCAATATATTAATGGTATTATACAAATCTTACATGTACAGTACTTAAGCAAAGAAGTTCCTAAAATATTAAGTAATCCTTATAAAATTGCCGAAGTCGTCTAGATAATTTTCTATGTACCATGAATTATTAGTTCCTTCCTCCAGATCCATATTGATTTTGTTGTTGTGGAGCAGTGCGATGAACAATAGCATTAAAACCATTATGTGGATCAGATGTATAATCAACCGTGCGCCTGGTACCATCAGGATCGGTTAAACTGTACTGTCCTTGTACTAAATCTCCATGTCTAGCTTCATGCTGACTTTTAGAATCGCCTGTATGAAAGTCATTTACGTCGTAAGAATAAATATAATGAGGATGAGGATCATATGGTTCAATTCGTGTATGAGTTATGGGTACTGGTACGGGTAAAATATGAGCAGCTGGAATTGGAGATAAAGCGGGTGCTGGAGCCGGTGCTGGAGCAGGTGCCGGAGATGCTGGATGATGTTGAACTGTCGAAAAACTACTTCCTTGCGCATGACCATGACCATTTCCTATGGATTGTGACTTGACGCTCGCAATTATCGCTACCATTACGATAATCTGCAATAAGTTTAGTATAAAGTTTTATGTAATTATGTCAAGTTATTACTGAAACCATAATAATAGTGTTACATGTAAATCATCAGAGATTTTCAGTTCACTAGTATAATGGTTACTTCAAATGAAATTAAGGGCTTTACATTTTGTATAAATTACCAATAAATATCTACGCCAAGCGATTTTACAAAAATTTACTCTTTTCCAAGATAAAATAAGGGTCTCTACTTATTAGAAGTAATGAATAATTTGAGACCTGTAGCGTATGTATTTTATTTTAATTAACTAACAAAACCAAAGTAAAAAGTCCTAATTTTACTAACCCTTAAGGAAATCAGATACTTGTTAAAAAATTTCACAACTTCTTTGCACTCCAGGATAATAGTACGTTTAGATGAAAGTACACTGTGTTTGAAAACACCAATGTATCTGATATAAAAGAAGTTTCCTTTGTGAAATTTGATTTCCGAGCAACAACTATAAATAGATATGTATAAAAAATATTTCTTCATCTACAGAATTTCTTTTACATGAGGTAAAATATACGAAAATCGTAAATAAGGCCGATATTGATAAGTTTAGGCAATATTGTGATTACTAATAAAGTAAAATAAAAATGTTTAACATAGTTAGGAAAACACAGATTTGAAGTAGTTTAAATGCATGCGGAGGAAGAATGTGATGAAAAATTTATGAACCCCAGGACGAATTTGAAAGTTTTCAAATTCAAACTTCCTCTAATATCTGAAAAACGTTGAATAATATTTAATTCGGTTCAAACTTTACATTTATATCTTTATATGGCAGTTTTGACAAAAATTCAATAAAAAACAAACCGATGTGGTGCGATATTTCCGTATAAAATATAACTAATGTTCTTAACTGCTTTGAATTTTATTGTTGAATAAAGTAGTGTTCGGTAAACTAATCATTTAAAATTTTATGTTTTTAATTTAAAAAACTCATAAATAGAAAACTATATAACTTAAAATAAAAATGCTTACCTTTGATGCCATACTTGCAGAAGTCTGTATCCGATTTGAACGCTTTACTAAGACTGATAACTACGTGGGGTGGATCGGTGCTTTTATAGCCCCTTCACGTACTTTTAGTGAAGCTTGATACGCCTTATGCAACATGCTCTAGATGTAGATAGTTACTTGTTTCAAGAAACAAATGATACTTGTGGGAATTTGACACTACCATGATTTTGTAATTCCACATTTTGTATTTTTCGCATGCGAATGACAACGATTGTATATAGTCTAGACTAATTGTAAGGATAGTTGTATTCAATTTCTCCTTTGTCCTTACTTATATTTATGTGCTAGTATTCAGGGACGTATGTATCTATTGCATCCCTGAAGCGTGAAAATGTTGCACTCCAAATTAAAAGTGTAGATATAAAAAGTACACAAAAGCGCACATAAATTGAAATAATAACATTAAACAGGTTTTATTAGCGCATAAACATAAACCAAAGCGTACTGAAATGGCGCATTTTAGGTAAACCGTAATAATTATAAAATAAATGTACAATTAAAGGACGTTTAAAAACTATAAAAACAGTAGTATTTGTTGATGCTTTATATTTTAAAATGAATTTTCCTTTTGCTTTTCGAACTGAATTGTAACTGTCGCAGCTGTTTTATGATGTAGGTATATAATTTTATGTTCAGATACGTTACGTTATTACAACGTATAAATCTACATTTATGGGTAACAATAGGTATGATAGGAATACAAAATGAAATGGTTAAATATATAGAGTACAATTTGATGGTCTCAATTTCCATTTAAATATCTTATAACTGCAATATTTAATATGGTGTTTGTGTACTTCATTCGAGTATTACAATTCATAAAATTTATAATAAATGCAAATAGCATTTGAAAACCTATTTTTGTAATAAATATTTAGTTAATAAAGAGATTCGATAGCACAGTGTGTTTAAAATTACTTGAGAAGCAAAATAATACCTACGCATGATTTTTAAATTAATCAAAACAAATTGTTGCTAGGGTGATTATGTGATTCTGTAAACAGAGTTATTCATTATATCTTGACCATCACTTAATTTGTTTTATCGTTGTAGATTCAAACAAAGTTTCATATAAAAGTTGTAGGGTTGTACATATAATTCTTAAAAATGAAATTAAGAACATACTTTTTTTAATAGAACGCCCTGTACACATTATTTCATTTTTGAATAGCCCTTTTTCCTGATTCTAAATATATAAGTCTATTTTTGAATCTTTTTGGCATAAGATGAAAATTATATCTTCAGCGGACGGGCAATTGGCTATGTTTAAACAAATTTCAAACCAAAAATAACAATGTTTGGGTATGTCAGATATAAATATAGATACTAAAATATAAATATGGAGATAGACGTTGCTGAAATAAAGGATAATTAATAATTAATTGAGAAAAAACCTTTCCAAGCAACAAAATAACTAAAACGCAGCCAAATTTTTTGAGTAAATTCAAAAACTAAACAACACGAAACAAAAAACTAAGGCAAACGCAGAATTCCAAAAAAAATATGTATCTTAGTCATCTAGCACAATTACAGCAAATAAATCAATTTGATAGTTCAATTAATAAGAAAATAGAAACATTAAACAAAGTAAAGGGATAATAGTAAATTATACATCAAGGTGGAGAAGACTATCATTATAGCCCAAGCGCGGGATGCAAGGCGCTTGGGCTATAATGATCTTCTCCGCCGTGGTGTATATGCAGTTTTATTCACTACTAGCACTTTTATTGATATTAAAGTAAAAAATTTAATAAATTATTGAACATTGGGTAGCCTGAATTTTCAATTAAAAAAAGCAGGTGGCTATACTTTTTTTTATTATTGACAGTTATGCTAAATTACATTATTCACGCAATAAATATTTACTTTGAATTAGTAATAGGTACACTAATAGTAACACTTAGTAAACACATAGATTGTACAGGGTGGCTCGTTTTCGTGGTAAATCACAGGTTTGAGTACTTTACAGCCACAATACATGAAAATGGTATACGCATTCCCGGGACAACTTTTTGAG
>JAHWXV010848806.1:0-12095 GCA_024586415.1 Phrixothrix hirtus
AGTCCCATTTACACAATAATAGTAAATAAACTCCATGTTTAAATAGGAAATTAAATATTCTTATTATATTATATTATAAATTTACTTACTCAGGATAAATACTGTTCACAATAGTTTTAATTAAACATCTATCTAATTTATTACATCACACAATGTACGTAAAATGGCTGCATAAGCGTTGCTTAATTAAAGTTACTTTACCGTTGCACTTCGTGCATTTTGGTTGAAATTTTATAAAAGACGTGCACTGATTGGCGCTAACCACATCACTTGATGTTATATCTAATGTTCAGATTTCCATATTGGCGCAATAAAAATTTCTGTATATGAAACTAATTTGATTTAAATATCAAGTTGTAAAATCCTTTGTTTATAAAAGTAAAATCTTAATGACGGATTAAAATTAATTTTGACTCTATATAATATTAGAATATGGAGATATAACAAAGATCTTAATCTTGTTTTCATATTGGTAAATCAATTACGGTTTTAAAATTGAAAATTCAATATTATTCCGGTTCTGGCCCTTAATAAAGAAAACAATATTGTAATATCATATAAATATCAATAATAGTCTAACGATGGTGAATCGATGTACGGTATTTAGCCAAGGTATCAACATCGGGCCTATATACATTCTATCTACAGCCAATGTGTTGTTCTACTGGAGATATAAAGGTGTAGATTTATTTTTAATCAATAAATATTGATTAACTATATATTAAATAAGAACAGATTAGTCATGCTTTTATTATGGATTTAGGTTTTCGATGTCATTGTAAAAAATGTTAGTAAGAAGAGTGAAATCATTATCAATCATTATACTTATATTGTTACGTTCAATATATTCTTTTTTTTCAGAATGATTATGGATTACCTAGTAGAGGTCCACATTCCACTATGCTTTGGCATCAAAAACCTCAACAAACCACTATAAAACCAAAAAGTAAAATATCGTCGGTAGTATTAGCAGCGGCAGCATTTTTAGTTTTTGTAACTGTACTATCAATAGCAGGGTTAGCTCTTTATATGGGCGCTTTACGAAATGAAGTACCTACTCGTAAGTGTTTATATTTATTATAATTAGGATTATCATATTGTGACGTAAATTCCTAACGGTACTGCTTTAAATCAGATCTAAACAGAGTCGTTCTTCCTTTAACTGTTCGGAATTTACGTAACGATAAACCAATATTATTTTAACTGCATCAAATTGAAAATGTTTAAAATTTACTTGTAGAGTTGTTAGCCTTCAGTTGTAGTGCTAAGGTACAAAGAGGAGATCGCTTTGTAAGTCACCTTCAAGAAAAGTCGAGAAAATATCGACAACTATTAGAAAATGTATATCATAAAAGTAGCATAGGACCAGCGTTAGTGTCTTGTATAGTAGAAAAATTTGGAGAGGATACATTTACAATATACTTTAGGATTACTTTAAATCGAAGAAAGATATCCAGGTAATAAAACAGTTTACAAATAAGAAGATACTAAATATATTTTAATTATAGAAGTATAACAAATTTAGAAAAAACATTAAAAGATATTCTTCTTAACGATTCCATATCGAGGCGTCCCATATTAAGAAATGTACGATTTGATCCTAGGAGTATACAAATTAGACAGATTTTTGAAAATGACAGTCCTCAAAAAAAGACGATAACTAAAATTAAGGATAACAATAAAGCAAAACCTGGAGTTTTAGTAAAATCTAATGGCAGACAAAATATTACTATAGCGGCCGAATTACCAGTTAAGAGAAAATCAATTATAGAAGAATTAGATTTTAAAGAAGAAGATTTACCAGTAATACAAGGATCATTTCAAATTAGTAAAACAGAAGCTGATATCACACAAAAAAAGAAACTTTCTAAAATAGTAACAAGTACTACAATTGTTACAACGCAGAAACCAAAGATTAGCAATAAAACCACTCAACATATAAAACTGACAACTTTAAAGGATATTTCAACTACTAATGCTTTACCTAAAAGCACATTTAGTAATAAACAAATTAAAACAACCGTACAGCAATCTACTATTAAAGCAAAATTATTTACAGAACCAACTCTAAAAACAAACAATCTTAATACTATTTCACCAAAAACTACGATAAATTCTTATACTAATTCGAAATATTCGGTTCCAGTTAATCCACTTTTATTTACAATATCACCATTTTCTTTAGATAGAGAACCATGGATTCCTATTCAACGTACAACTGAAACGCCACAGTATAATAGAAAAACACCTATAACAATGTATTTTGATTCCACTATTTCGTTATTAGAACGACTGCATCAGAAACAACCGGTTTATACCAGTTTTACAAATCCTGGATTGTCATTTCATTCAGTCAATTTAGAGACATTAGGATCTACAAATATGGTTGGCCATCCATTACCTGTAAATAAAATTGCCATAATCACTGAGCCGTCAGTCACTACTACTATCGAAGTATATAATTATCCTAAGGAAATAAAATCTACAACAACCGAAAGCATGGATAACATGGAAAAAAAAGACCTTAATCAAGACGAACTGCAAACGTCAGAAGATCAATCTGCATCATTCGTCGAAATTGAAACGTTGAAACATATACCAGGATCAGCAGAGTCAAATTCAAATACTGAGGCTGTACCTGTTTCACAATCAAACTGGGAATTATTGAACGGTACAGAATTACCAACACCTATAAATTTATATAATGAAACCAGTACATCGAATCAATTACATAATAATTCTTTAAGAAAAGACTCGATGTTGAATTTAAAACAAGAACAAGCACAATTATTAAGAAATATTTCTTCCATATTTCGCAATTTAGCATCTTCTCTAGGAATTATACCAGCATTAAATGTATCTGTAACAACAACACAATCTGCAAGTGTTAGAGATGAGTCATTAGATGAAGGATATACAGAGAATAAACATGTCCATCTCAATTATGAAAATGATGAAATCACTGCAGGCGAAGGGCACGCAGAGGTAGTCGCCGTAGATGACGAATATTTATTTGAAACACAAGCTGCTACAAAAGTTCCTTTAGTAACTCTTATTCCTGTGAAGTCAAACTCTGGTATAGGACGACCATTAAGACCCAGACCTGAAAAACCTTTAAATGTTACAGAATTAGTAGAGAACAGAAGTTTTCCAAGTGATGCTCTTATAAAAAATACGAATACTGAATTGTCGGCATTACCCATTAAATTTGTTCATACAGAGGTTGTAACATCTGTTAGCACTCAAATAAATAAAATTAGAATACATAGGAACAAATTAAACAATTTCAAGATTTTGGGTATACTTAACTTTGAAAACGAATCCTACACTGAAGAAACTTCAACGTTTCCACATTTAGGCAGTAAACACAATGAACATAGCATTTCCAAAAAAGATATCGTGGAAAATGTAGCTGAAATCATGAGGATTCCAAAAATGGACCCTAAAGACAATTTTACTGTGACATTTATACCAAATGGTACATTAAGAAATAAAAGCAATTTAAATGACGAAGTATCTGTTTTAAGCGTAAACTCATCAGTTTCAATTAATAAAAATGAAAGACTTTTGACGCGCATTGGTATACTTTTAGAAGATAAATTAAAGCAATTATCAGAAATAAGTAAATTAAATACCAATAGTTCTGGAGAAAAAGAAGCTACCATATCTAATAAAGCAATATCTGCGAGTTATATAACAAACCAAGCCGGATTCAAAGTACTCACCAAAACTTTTAATAAAATTCCTTCTTTTTTAAAAGACGAAGAAAAGACGTCCATTTTAGGATTTAATATAATAACGTCGGGACTTTCCTCAAATAAAACTGGTAATGTTAGATAATGTAGGTTAAATGAAATAATGAGTATCATTACTTTAGAATGTAGTAATTTTACTATAAAATGTGGAGACGGCCAATGCTTACCCGATACAACAAGATGTAATCAACTTATGGATTGTAATGATGGCGTGGATGAAAAAAATTGCAACTGCGCTGATTATCTTAGGTCGCAATACCTATTGAGGAAAATATGCGATGGGGTTGTTGATTGCTGGGATTTTTCAGATGAAAACCGTTGTGGTAAGATGTAATAAAACATATAGTTTTTTATATTAATTTATTTGTTCATTTAGAATGGTGTCGACCTGATCAATACGTTTGTGGCAATTCTAAATTTTGTATTAACAAAAATAAAATATGCGACGGTTTTAATGACTGTCCAAATGGTGATGATGAAAGGCAGTGTGTGACAATCGCATCTAGTATTAGTGCAGCTGATCAGTTTCCTTATTCATCTGAAGGTAGTTTTGATAATTCTTACACGGGGTGATTTTAAAATCCACTGACAAACTAGGACCATACACGCGGGGATAGTTCTAAATCTAGAGAAAAAAATGTTCGTCGTTTCCAAAAAAAACCATTAACGATATAATACAAATCTGTTTGAGAATCCCTCCAATAAGGTAACAATTGAATATGTGGTTTTAAGCGAATGAACTATAAATACATGATGCAATTGTTAGTCATCTAAAATTCAACTTGTACACTAAATAGTGATGTTTATTTCATTAAAGCGTCACGTTCGTTACAAATATGTTCTGGATTGTAATACTATCGTAACTTTTTATGTCTTATCAATCACTGTTAGTGCCATATTTTTCGTTAGCAAAGTGTATTAATTTTCAGTTTTGTGTGTTTATTACTTTAATTCCATTTAGTTGCAAGCTGAACATCGTGTTAGTGTAAATAATGGATGGATTAGCTAGTATCCAAATGACAGAAATTGTTCTAATTTGCAGTGAAGCATTTTGAATGCTTATTGTAAAAATGCAAGTGTTTCTTTATTTTTTATAAATTTTAAAGAAGCAAATATCGCAATAATGTTACTTATAAAAATTTGGATGTCGTTTGTGGTGTAACTGAACGTATTTACAGTTTGTACCTGCGTAAACTATAAACGACTAAAAATTTAGGTCATCGCTATCAATTATTTATATTAGGATAGGTTAGTGTACACATAAAGTAAACATACCATTTGGTAATTTAACATTAAAGTAACATGTTATTCATCTACGACACGGAGAATTTGTCTAGACGTATTTATTTGTATTCACATTTTCCTGCAGTTCTCAAAAGTCGACATTTTCAATGTTTTCCAAAAATATGTTCGATTTTATGGGATTTTCTTGTTAATGGACATAGTTAGGTGTGTTAAAGTTTGTCGGTAGATTTTAAAATCATTTTGTACTTCATTAGAACAGATTTATTTTTAAATTATCCTTGTTTGAGATTTAGATGAACTAAAGCATGCATTTATCAATCAAAAGCTTTTGACAAAGACTCGAACCAAAATTGTTTTTGTTTCAGTTTTCGGTTACGTTCTAAATGAGAATGCCTTTTTCAGTTCGGTTTTCCTTTATGATTTATGCTCATGGTTTCAGTTACATTTCATATTCTGTTACAGTTACAGTTTCTGCTACTATTAAAATTCGCATACATTTAAGTCAGATATTTATTGAAGAGAAATTTGAATGGTTAAAATTTTTTGTTTAGTATATGTCAGGTTTGCAATTTCGTTTTAGTTCGATTCAAATTCTAGGCTAATTTCGGTTTACAGTTATTAATTTAGTTCCAGTTCGAGTCTCTGTAATGCTTTTGGCAAAGTTTTCTTTTTTATAATACATCATACCCTGTGTCCTGGTAGTTTTTATTTAAGTAATTTATTCTAATACCTTTTTAATTTTTTAATCTGTTTATCATGGCTGCTATGCATTTTTAGGATATTTATTAGTTCGAAAATATGGGCAATGGGGAAAATTATGCATGCAAAATTTTGAACAAGTTATAACAAAATTAAGACCGCCTTGGAAGCTTTCTGATTTAGGTGAAGCAGTTTGTAAAGCCATGACATATCAGTACGTATTTGTAAAACGATAATTATTTGAATTCATATTAGATTTTCAGAAAATTGGATTTTATTGAAACCACAATAGACACAAAAATATTAAATTTATTCAATAACGATAACACAGAAAGATTTTATGAACTTTCTTATACATCAGTAAATATAACAAAATCAAATTTATTATTTAAAGAAAGTTCATGCGAAAGTAAAGAAGTTATAAAATTAAAATGTAGTACACTTGAATGTGGTACCAGACCGCAAGCAGCAAATCAACTACCCAGGTAAGTTGTTATAAATCATACATACATTATATTTTGTTATCATGAATTCAAAGGCATAATAATGCAGGCGTATGTACAGGATTGTGGGTGGTGGTAATGCAGGATTAGGAGCATGGCCATGGCAGGCCGCTCTTTATAAAGAGGGCGAATTTCAATGTGGAGCCACATTACTCTCAGATCAATGGCTCCTTTCTGCAGGACATTGCTTCTATCAGTAAGTAATTTTATGAGTTGCTTATTAACCATATTAACTATTTAGAAGTTTATTACTAGGTATAAACAATTATTAGAATTTTATACCGTCTCTTGGATATATTATGTCGTCATGAAGATATTTATTATGAATTACCCTGTTCATTAAATACGGCAAAGCGGAATGAGATTGTGACAGGTTTCAAGGTTTTTTGTTATAGCACCTGAAATAATAAAGTTGTGTGATGTTGAAATTTATACTTAGCTCTACACCGTACCTTCAAATTCCAGTGTCACATTTAATTTTAACTGCAAGGAGCGAGGGCTTTTTTATTACATTATGGCATCATTGTTTGGGATGAGAATGTAACATAAATGATTTAACCTTGTTTTCGCCATTAACTTGTCTCGATTTATTTTCATCACTCTATCCTTCAATTTTAGTATATTAGTAACGCAACAATTTGGTTAAATGTTCTTTTCCTTTTAAATCAACAAAGAAAGCGGGACTAATAAAAAAAAACGTCCAAGAAGGGTATTTATTAAAAAAAACTAACATTTTTGCAAAAACACAAAATCTCGATAGATAAGAAAAATTACTTAAAAAATACAATCCCTCTTAAGTTTTCAAGCCAATCAAGAACATTTCAGCATATAAACCTCATCTTTGAACCCTAGCAGCCACCAGTATTTTTTATTTCGTACCACCGCGTGTACCTATAATTTTGTATAATTCGTATCAGTAACGTAACCTGTTCAACATGTTCAACAATAAAATAGGCTTTACGGCATTTATTGACTCGGCCTACTCAGAGGCGATTTGTATCATGGGTTTTTCTTTCCACTGTTGACCAAGTTCATCATCAAGTTCAGGATTCAGAAATTCTTGTAATACCTTAAGCTATTTTTGCTTTCAGCGTATGTAATATTTTCGCCATCTTTTAACTTGGGCTGTCCACAGATTAGTGACTATACTTGCTTTACATTCAGTTTGCCATCTTATAATCGTTCTTCGAAAACCCAGACATTGCACTAACCGGTTTTTGTTCGATTATATCATGCTCCTTTTGACTTATTTCAATTCGGTAGTGAGATCCGCTCTCCGATTTGTATACGATAACGGGGAAACCCATGTACCTTGCTGCACTGACAAAAGTTTTGATTAGGAAACTTTGTTTTCCTCCTCACTAAGAGACCGTTGTTACCTGCATCATGTTGCAAGTTCCCCTCATCATAACAAGTTAGTGTGTAGAGGTAAATTACTGATTTTTTCACCTAAATAGTCAATAATTCATTAATTATATCTGCATTAAGTCCAACATGGGTACAATATGCAGGGTGTAACATAATTTCGTGTCATAACTTCAGGAGATGATACTTTGAGCAATTTTAACCCAAAAAGTCTTAATAAATTATGGTCGTAAAACTAATCCTTTTTTGCGTTTTATAGAACCAGTGTACGAACCCCGTTATTTGATCTCCGCAACTGATTTACTAGTATTTATGGTAATAAAAAGTATTTTACAATTTTTTAGATAAAAATGTTTCCCAGATTTGATACAATTATCTTTTCTAGTTTTTGAGCTATTCAAGAAATTCTGAATTTTCATGAAACTTTAACACCCTCTAGCTAGAAAATACTTAGTTTTGCGACCATGGTTTATTAAGACTTGGGTTACAATTATTCAAACTATCACCTCCTGAAGTTATGGTACGAACTTATGTTACACCTAGTATACACCGTGCAAGCCGTTGACTTAATCCACCTGCAATTGTACATGAATTAATTGCTTTTCCTCGTTGGTCGTTAGAGAGTTTGTCAACCTAATTTAGAGAAGTCATGCGTTATTATGCACACATATCTGAACTAAGGAAATCCATTAGAAACTTTGAAATAGAAGGTAGAGTCACATGTTATTCAGGTTTAATTGGAGTTTAATATTACATAATATTGTGGAGACCGTTTCATGTAAGAAGTCACTAGCTAATATTAAATATATGTTAACTTACTTATAACGGGTGTCCCAACAAGAACGCCGGATTTGAATTGCACAGCATTGTTTTAATGTTAGGTTGGCGATACTGTCTTTATAAGTTCTGACATCTGTGATTACTCCGGTTAAGTACTATGGAGCGCTTTTTAACGGAACAACGAGTTTTGATTGTTAAAACGCATTATAAGCATGGAGAGTGTTTCGCAGAGACTTTGCGGAGGCTACGTAAGATCCTCGGTCGTAACAACGCACCTAATGAGTCAACAGTTCGTAGATTAATGAATAAATTAGATGAAACTGGTTCGAATACAAACATCAAGCCGCCTGAGCGCACTCGTCCCAGTCGATCTCGTGCGAACATCACCATTGTGCAGGGCAGTGTTGTCGTAAGTACAACAAGATCCATTCGTCGCCGTTCACAACAGTTGGGCATTACGAGAAGCCCATTACAGCGAATTCTCGTGAAAGATCTTCACGTGAAGGCCTACAAAATTCAGTTAACACAACAACTGAAAACAACCAATCATATCCAACGGAGACAGTTCGTTGAATGGATTTTGGAAAGACAACGATTTTCCAAAGAAAATCATCTTTAGTGACAAGGCGCATTTTCACTTAGACTGCTTTGTAAATAAACAAAGCTGTCGCATTTGGGCGACAGAAATCCTGAAGAAATCCGTGAAAAGGGAATGCATTCTGAACGAGTTACTGTGTGGTGTGGTTTTTGGGCAGGTGGAGCAATCGGGACGTACTTTTTGCAAGATGACAATAGAAGTTACGTAACAGTCAATGGAGAACGTTACCGCACTATGATTTGAGAACTTTTTGTGGCCTTATTTGAATGGTATTGCCATCGAAGACGTATGTTTCAGCAGGATGCCACACCGTCCATCAGACGATTGCCTTGCTACATGAGAAATTTCCAGGCCGATTTTTCTCTCATTTAACGTGGACCACAACTGGCCAGCGTGGTCATGCGATATGACTCTATGCGAGTTTTTTCTGTGGAGGTTTCTGAAATCGCAGGTTTATGAAAACAAACTATGAAAATGAAACGATTTCAATAGACAAGGTGTACTTTGGACAACAATTGCAGGATTTGACAAACAACTTAACAGTTGTTAGTTTATTGAAGCATTTGTAACTTTTAGAACATATTTTTGGTAATTATTTTCCTTTTAAAATGGTTTAGTTTACTAATATTGAAATCATGGATACGCATTTTGTGTTATGGAATGACTCATGAAAACGCTCGAGTTTCTAGACGTACCTATCATGAAAGATATCATCAACGTGCGGTGCCAAACGTAAGAACCTTTTTAAGACTCCATACACGACTTTCTGAAAGGGGCAGTTTTAAATTATATATGGCTATAATAGGAAGACACGTAACCGTAAGAAAAGTTTAGATTTATGAAGGTGTCCTAAATAAAATTGAAAGAAATCCTGAAACCAGTACCTGGAAGGTATCGCAAGAATTGAACATCCTCCAGGTAACAGTATTGAAAATTTTAAGAGACCAGCAGATATATCCGTATCATAAACAACGTATGGAAGCTATACTACTTAGGGATTTGCCTCTGAGAGTAGCTTTTTACAATTGGTTAGGAAGTAAAATTGTAAGAAATTCAGATATTTTGAGTTAGACGTTGTTTACGGACGAAGCTTGTTTTTCTCGCAATTTAATTATTAATTTCCCTAACAACACGTACGGGCTGAAAATAATCAACACGTCATAATAGAAAATAATTTTCAAAACAATTTTTTGTGAATGTCTGAGTTCAAATTGTCAGTGACCACCTCATTGGGTTTCATTTTTACCACCTAGACTTAATGAAGAACTATACCAAAGGTTTTTACAGTGTATTGTACCTGAACTTTTAGAAGAAGTTCCACTTATGGTAAGATATCGTATGTGCTGCTCCATCATACTTTAATCTGGACGAAATTTACCCTTATCATTGGATTGGGAGAGCGCGGCCGCAACCGTGGCCTCCTCGGTCGCCGGATACGAATCCCTTGGATTACTTTTTATGGGGTACAAAACTTTTATAGAAAATGAAGAAGTTCTACGAAATAAAATGGTTGATTCATGTGTAATAAAAGGAATAAGCCAGGTATTTTCAAGTGAGTGCGTAATTCAATGGTGAAGCGAATAAACAGTTGCATTGAAGCCAACGCGGGTCATTTCCAACACTTACGTTACTCAAATTGTTTAGCTTAGTCATTACAAATTTGAATTTTATTTTTTATTTCATGCAATTGCTATAAACTACATAAAATAATTTTTAACTTTTCTTTCAAATTTCAACATCCTATGTTCTAAAAACGAAGCATTTGCAAACCCACGTTTATATAAACTTTTTGTCTTAGAATCGCTCAAAGAACCACTCCTTAAAATTTGTACACATGCTTAATTAATACCTTGTATATATTATAGTGACAGTTTTTGGTAATAATTTTCAAGTATAGCGAATTTTAAATGAAAATACGTGGGTTAGTTGAAAACCAATTCATAAGAAGCGGATGGGCAGAGAGAACTTACTGGGTTTGTTAGCACATCGCGCTTGTATACGTGAAAATGGAGATTTAGCGACGATACCTTAACGTACTTTATTATGTTTACTGCGTTGATTAATTAGATTTGCTATTAATAATTAACTGATCAGCGTGCAGCAGTTTTAAATAAAGCAGCAAACAAACATTTAAGATAACCGTTTGTAAATACCAATTTAGAGGCCATTTCCACCTGTAAATTTGTGGAAAGGGCCGAATTCCTTTCAAAAGAGATTAAGCAGGATTACCCTAACTGTTCTTTAAGTACTTTTCTGGATTTTTGCGTAGGTCAAAGACCAGTTCAAAGTTTAAACAAATATTTATTATTTCTAACATAAATGCAATATACAGGGTGATAGATTGAAACGATTCATTAGAAATATCGAAAGTTTTACTAGTTATTTTTTTCTGAAAATTTTAGCAAAGTGATTGTAAATGGTAGTCAATCGAATGAATATATTTTCATGGTCACTGCACTTCTGATTATACTGGAAGTTGTTACCAACTTCGTTATTTTAAATGAAATTGTGGATTCTTTATTGCGTATTTGAATTCCTCTAGTTATTTTAGAGCAACTTTTATCAATACGCCGTTTTTTAGAAATTTTAATTTTTTTGAAAAATATCCGTTTTACATCACATTTAAAACTAACCAGAGCAATTGTTTTGGAAATGGAAGAGATGATGTTGAGGGCCTTGTTAGAAAAGTATTTGAGCTTCGTATCGATACTTTTATTTTTACTAAATTATTTACGGGATGCAAAAAATAATATTTTGCTTCCCCGTTAATTCGAATCGTCAAAACTCAATTTTTTCAAATAAAATGTACCATATTTTTTTTCATGTTCTAATATAAAATGAAATTCCGCATAAAATAGTATTAACATTTCCTATACATATCTTCAACCGTTTTGTCATTATTAAAGGTTTTCCTTCAAATTGACAAAAATTAATTATAAATTGTAATGTTTTTTAAGTAGTTATCCATGGAAACAGTTGATGTCGTATTATTAAACTGTCAAATAAGTGCATAGTTATTCACACAGTTTTTAGCAATTATAGTTTGCGTTTGCTACAGTTCAATGAAATGGAAAACAATAATTAATATTCCAATATGGATGTTTTAAATTTGTTTCATATCCATGAAGGGTGTCGCAAGATTGTTGAAGG
>JAHWXV010848836.1:0-17619 GCA_024586415.1 Phrixothrix hirtus
TATATATATATATATATATATATATATATATATATATATATACACATATGGTCGAGAATATTAACGATGAACTGGGATTTGACGTTTTCTACACTGATATTCTTTCTACTATGACCTTATTTGAAGATCAGTTTTGAATTACCAAACATTATTGTACGCCAGTAGTAATTTTAGTGAATTTGTAAATTATTTTTTTGCTTAATGTTAATGGTGTGGAAGACAAAGTTGTTGCCCATAAATTAGGACGAAACTGGTTTTATTGTTAGTTTTTATTGCATTTAAAGTAAATGTTTTATTAGAATCATTAAGACTGCGTAAATTTTAAGTAATGCGATAGTAAATTGTAAGAACATATTCTTTCTAATTAAAACTGCGTTTCATATTAGTTTTAAAGAATCCTAGTTTAGTAATTGTTTAATAGATGAATTGACTCTTCTAGAATATCCTGATATGAAGTGTAGTGTAGGAATATTTCCAACGATCTTTTATTATTGGTGACCTCTTCGATATTTATTTTTAAGGTACATTGATCTTCAAAAATTATTGTAATCGAGAACTCAATTTTAATTTTACGAAAATGTTTATAAAAGTAATTGAATTAAAAAATTGAAAACAAATTAAATTAAAATTAAAATTAAAAACTGCATTTTTATTTTCATTTACTTTTTCTAAAGCATGTTATAAGGGTACGTGACCTCTTCAGTCTTTGTTTCGGGGGCTTATGTTATTTGAAGATATATTTATTAACTGAAGATCAAATATTCCATAGGATTGCTTTGATTTAATTTATTACATACTCAACGTACTTTTCTGAAAGTGGCTATGTTTTCAAAAATTTCAATTTTATCTGTTAAAAAATGTATTAAAATCTTTTGTTACTTATGTTATTACCGATGTGCCTTGAACGGTTGAACATACTTTTATGATACACCCTCTTTAATCTCCGCACTTAGTTTTATATCTATATAATAATTTTATTACAAACAGGTCTCTTAGTGAATTTTATTCATCAATCTTGTTTTTTTAAAATTATTTGTTATTCTAAATACTCAATGCGGAATTTCTGATTTATTTTATAAAGTACACATTCACTTTTTCTTCGGTGTCTGCATTTAAAAGTCACCCAAGATCTGTAAATAAAATTTATCATTCATATAATTTTTACTGCATAGTTTAATCATTTCTACAACTTGAGTTATTGCATTTTGAAAACTATACGGGATCTTATGAGCACAAGGTATTTAAAGCAATGAAACGCAGAATTGACTTTAAGAGAAATTTACCCAAAAATTACAATTTTACACACAACATATTACATTATACCGAGATTTAAAGTTTTTCAAATTAGATACTTAAGTTTTTTTATTGATTGGCTGTGGCACAATAAAAAGGTTCAATCTATTCAGTAATACCATTTTTGAAGGTTAAATCATCTCGTTTACAATTCTTTAAAAATTCTAATTTACCTCTCAATTTTGAGATTTAATTTTTTTAAATTTAATATTCCCGTTATTACCGTTAAGGATGCATTTGTGACGGAGCAGCTGTGCATTTAAATTGCGAAAAAATTAGTCAATACTTTCTTATTAACTAAAACACATCAGACGGAACTTTCATTAGAGATGTTTTAAAATTTGCGAAATTTTTAACTTTTTAAAGGTAGAACTATAAAGTGTTAACATCTGACAAGTAAAAAGTTAGCGTTAACGATACCGGAAAATATATACTCCTGAGAAACGTACAGAGACTGAAACTTTTAGGAAAATAAATCGTAAAGTTTATAGTGCCTTTGGTTGTAATGAAGCAGCTTTTCGTACTGTAATTATGAACCTAATCAAGTTAAATTGATGACGTAAAAACCTTAACTTATGTTTGGATAGTCAGATAAACCGAAAACATGACTGCTGTGGTCGAAAGCGTCAAAGAAAACAGAGATTTGCACATTCCAGGGCGTAACAATTGGACATACTGTGAAACAGTCTGCGTCGTATTTTGCATAAATATCTTGATATACAGGCTTACAAAATCTAACTGACGTCGGTATTGAAACCGGAAGACCATGGTTGACTGTTGGAAATGCAGGCAAATAACCCAGATTTTCTTAAAAAATCATTTTAATGATGAGCCCCATTTCGATCTTCAAAGCTATGTAAACAAACATAATTTCCGCATCGGAGACCCTGACAACCCAAGACTAGTTTTCGAGAATCCCATCCATCTACAAAGTTGACGCGCTTTTGGGAATTGTGGTGTGGTTGGGCCATATTATTTAGAAAATGAAATCAGTACCGCTGTTATGATGCTGACCGACAATGTAGTGAATGCTTTGAACCTTAAACGATGTTCATTGCTTACCACGATATAATAGCGTTTCTCGGCGCGACAACTTTAATTGGACGTCTTGATTATGAATTTAACACCACTAGTCTATATTATTTGGAGATATGTGAAGGACGAGGTCTACAGCTCAAGGACAATATCAGAAGTGTTTATTCGTTAAAGCGATCCGCAATTATGCGAAAACATGATGCAAAATTGCCTCAAAAGTATTGCCTTTAGATAACGGATCTATGCACTTCCTACCCTTTGTAACATATTACATTCACTAATGACGTTTATTATTGGCATTGGTGTTTAGTCGCATATTTACATTCAACATAAACATATACCATGCATATGTAAAATTCCTAAAGCACATTCTCGAGAGTATCCATTATTATATTTATATGGTCCTTTGCATCAACATTGTTTAGATTTACATTTGACTTAATAAATTGTAACTTTTGTATCATCATTACAGGATAAATCTTAAAACTTCTGATTTAATTGTGTACTTTCTTTCTGTTCTCGACAAATATTTTAGTTCCTATAGAGATAAATTTGTAAAACTGTAATTTAAAGACACTTTCACTGCCATTAGCATCATAAATAAATGTATTATAAAAACTGGAGATTATTTTACATAAAAATGAACTGGTGACTATAAAGAATTCATATTTTGTATTCTTAGGCACCACCTATCCGTATCAATTGTCACTGATTAAAAAATATAAGTAAGTACCCAGTTTATCATATTCAAAAACGCGAAGATTTGTAAAAAAAAAGTCGAGTGGAGCATTTTCCATGTATCGTGTTCCACATTTAGTTATAGAGTATGTGCACTCAATTTTAAGCTATAGTAAAATTTGGACATCCCTTGTAACTAATGTACGTAAATAACTCCCATATATTTAAAAAGTAAAGACTGTAAAGATAGATGCTTCGTTTCAAATAAATTCTAAATGACTAATTCTTCAAAGAATTTTACACAAGTTGTAGTAGATATATATTTATAGTATTCAGTTTTTATGTTAGAAGTTATATAAATAAATTTATATTGTAATAGAAATACGACAGCGTTAGCCTTCTTCTACATTGTATCGAAACATTATTCTATAGCAACAGTCAAATAAGGGTTCGATTTACTATGGCAAAGTATCAAGATTAAGTCGATCAAATGCGCAATGACATGGTTCATGTGGCAGCGTGACGCGACGCGATTACTGCATCTACGTAATTGAAAATACAACCATTTACGAGTGGAATAAACAATTGCGGCTTTTCAATGAATTAGTGGAAATCAAAGGAATTTTTTATCCTTTAAATTAGATTTTAAATATTTTATTTCATGTTAAATAAAAGCTTAATTAATCGAGAAATAATTTCTAATATTCACGGGTAACATTATGTAGATCAAAATCAAATTTAGATTGGTTTAAGAACACGTGTAATTTAAAAAAGTGATTATAGAATGCTAAAAAATAATTAACATTATTTCTTTAAAACGGTCAATTTTGATATAGGTTCACATGGCGCGATATTTTTTAAATATTTATTTTACAAATTATTTAGATTAAGCCACACAACGGTTTCGCTTATCGGCAGGTGCTTTACTTATAGAAACAATTTCTTGTTGATTAGAATAGAATTAGACAATACGTAAATTAACGTTGAGTAATAATTAATAAATGATGAAATAGTTACTTCTTTAACTAGGCAAAAGAGTAAAACTTGTACTGCCACGGCTAAATTTCCTAGCCTAGGTTAAGAAAACCAGTCAAAGCAGCAAAAGTGTTTTCTGCTGTATTGAACATATTGTTTTCTTCTCCAATCGTTAATTTTTTTTCTTTCGAGTTATCGGTATAAAAGAGAACATACCTACTGTAGCGTAGGTCTTATTTACTTAATTCTTATTGTAAATTATGAATTAAGTACATATATAAAAGACAATAAAGTATTTAACAACAACTTAAATGAATTTCTTCTACTTCAAAAATTTCAATTATAACCATAGTGTTGAAACACATTGTCCTCAGTCCCTATCCTTTCCCGTAATGAGCGTGTATATCATACTGGCATTGGTTTAAAAATGGCCGCATTCTCAAACTTATAAAATATACTATATAAATTATTTAAAGTCGTTTAAGTATATTTAATTAAACCAAATATTAAAATACCATTAATTATAACTTTTAACATATTTAAAGGAGATTTTTCAAGGTAAAACTTGTAATTTAATAAGATCACATAATTAATGTCAAGTCTAGTGTTTTTCATGCCAACCAGCAAATTTTAAATTTAATCTCAGCAAAAATCTTTTTCTGCCTAGGTACTAGTAAAAGTTACATTTTGGTGGCTTGTAGAAAGTCTGAGAAAAATAACACATTCACCTAACCTAACCACTATCGAATTATTAGGAGATAAATAGACAAATCATGTATATTTAATGTGTATGTATTACTTTTCGGTTACTTAAAGATTAAATTTAATGCAAATAAAAGAATTTTTAAATATATTAAATACTTTAAGTAATTCCATTTTAATCTATAACTCTTTTCATTTTCATTGCTTCTGTCAAAAGCTGTAACGCAGAGCGATTATGCAACGCTCGCCGATGAGACTTCGCGCACCTTACATCGCGTAGATACTGATCTTAATTACTACTCCAATGTGAAAATACTAATAAATATCCTGTGTTTTAAAATTGTTCTAAGAAGATAAATTGCAATACTAATGTTTTTTTAATTTTATTTCGTGTCTTATTAATGACAATCGCAACAGTTACTGTTTAAGCTCAAAGAATTACATTATAAAATACCTGCCGCCAAGCGAAACCGTTGTGTGGCAATCTAAATAATTTTTAAAATAAATAACCAAAAAATATCACGCTATGTAAACCGTTATCAAAACTGGTCGTTTTAAAGAATTAATGATAATTATTTCTTAACATTCTATAATCACTTTTTTAAATTACATGTGTTCTTAAATTAATCTAAATTTGCATTTGGTCTACACAACTTTACCTGTGAACACTATAAATTGGTTTTCGATTAATAAACCATTTACTTAACATGAAGTTAAAAAACAAAGGACATTCTACGCAAAATTTTATGTAAGTAAACTAAATACAACCATAATTATTCTTGAAATATTTAAAATATAATTTAACGGATAAGGACATTGCTTTGATTTGCAGTAATTCATTGAAAAGCTGTAATTGTTTATTCCACTCGTAAACAGGTGCATTTAATTACGTAGACGCATAACAGCCTCGCCTCGCGTCGCACTCCCAGGTAAACTATGTCATTGCGCATTTTATTGACTTGATATTAACGCTATCCTATTGTAACTGGAGCCTTTAGCCGACTGTTCCTCTAAAAAAATGTTTAGAATACAATGTAATACCTTCTTACAATATAATTTGGATCAAATTAGATTTATTAAATTAATAAATATTTTAATAATGTGCTGGGCCACCCAAATTGTCTACACACTCCCTGATTCGCCGTCTCATGGAATCCAGCAGGTGGTTTATGTCTATTACTTGAGGTATTATGTGCCAAGCAACTTGAAATTCATGCGAAGGGTTACCTAGGTTCCTCAACCTCTTCCCCATCATATCCCACACATACTCTATCGGAGACATGTAATGAGATCTAAATGATCATGCCATCAGATTAACGGTACCTTATTGAAAAAAGTTAAAGTTAAAGGGACGGGCATTATCCTTATGGAAAAGCGGATTTTCCATCTGATGTAAGAAAAGGACGTAGAATTCTACAACTTCCTCAATATACTGCTATGTTTTCAAAATTCCTCGGAAGAATATTAAATGGGATCTACTCCCATAAGCAATACAATCCCATACCATAATTCCTGCAGTTCGGTGCACGGGTCTTTCAACAAAGAACTGGGGTCGCTCCTTTCTCCACGTCTTCTTCAGACCAGCATACGACCGTCATGTATTCCTAAACAAAAGTGAGATTCATCGCTCAATATCACTCTGCGCCACTCAAGATGCCAATTCAGTCTTAGTCTATACCATTTCAAATGCTAGCGTCGAAGCTGAGGAATGAGCGGTAACACCACGACATTAAGCCAAAAAATCGAACAAGGTGGTAAACCATTCGTAGTGTTATAAGATGGCCCTCGTTATCAAATCATTCATCAGCAATTGTTCTTACAGTAGAAAATCGGCCCCTTACTGCCATTAATCGAAGTCGTCGGTTTTGCATGGAATTTGTCCGTTTTTGACGCTCAGTTCCTCTTCTACGCCGTTTTTGGCCTTCCCTGAGCCATGCCTGATAACATCGCATAACACGGTTTGATTTAGGTTAAGACACTTCGCAATTTTTCTAAACGAAGAACCCCCTTTCTGCAAGCCAAAAGTTCATCCTCTGTTAAATCCGCTCAATTAACGATCATTTCTGCATTATCGGTCTCTATGCATAATTAGCACCTTTAAATAACCAATAGCAATCGAAAAGATGTTAACTAATTCTCAAAAGGAACAAGAGATCGCCAGAAAAATTATTATCTTCAAGCCAACCCAATTATTTTTTGAAACAGTTTAATTATAAATTTCGAACATGTTTCGATCTTATCAAAAAGATCATTTCCAAAGAAAATAAATTGCAAAAAGTTGATCTCAAAATTTAACAGTTATTACTAAACGGTAGTCCAATATTTTTATCATGTTTGCTTAAAACGTTCACACCCCTTATTGGTGTTGCATTTTCAGAACTTGTGTAAAATTCTATGAAGAATGTGTCATTAAGAATGTATTTGTAAGGAGACAATCTTTCTTATCTAACTTTACTTCTCAAATATCTGCGAGTTATTTACTTTTATTAGTTGCAACGGATGTCCAAACTTTACCCTAGCTTAAAATGCGTTTGAGTGTATTTTGGTTTAGAATAAAAATATCGCATTTTCAAAAAAAACTTAATCTTTGGAATAATTTTAAATTAAAGCTCTAAATGGAAGAGCCTAGATTATTATTCGTATTTGGAATAGCAATAACCATATTAGCGCAAAAATATATCACTCTCGATTAGTGTCGGCCCTTATCGGAAGCTCCCGATACTCCTTTGAAGGAAAAGTGAAATATTGCAGCCAAAGTTTGGAAAATGACACAACTTGAAAATATCTATTTAAAGTGCATGAATGAAGTACATTGAATCATATCTTCAACTAAACAACATGTAATAAAGATGGAATCTACAAACCCTTATTTAACATATTTTGAATTCAGCGTACACAAATTGTACAATATTTAGTAAAATTTTTGACAAACGGTTAAAGCTTGGTCACTTGGTATCTTTCATTATGACTGAACTGTTATTTCTAAAACACTACACTTGATTAGGTGCAAATAAATGTTGGTGTAAGAAGCCTAAATTAAGTTACTTACGCTGATATTTATAGTAATTATCTACTTAGTTATAACATTTACTCTTTCTTATTCATTTTTGTTTTCATTCTCTTATTTTCATGATACAAAAATTGAAACTGTAATAGTAGAAAGTAGAAACTACCAATAACGTAATATCTCCATCTACTGAAATGTGGCGATCCACAAGTGCCCCATTTAAAAAATAAGTTAATCGAGAAATACGACTTCTGAGATTTTCCCAACAAAAAATGAATTGTATTGTTCTAGCGCTTGAAAATCACTTATGCAGTTTGAATTGTAATAGCTTTTAAACATAATTGACCTAACGTGCAAAAATTCCTTTATAAATAGTTTGTTTCGCCTTGGTTACAGTAGTATGCAGATTTTTTCTTTAAAAACTTGACACATCGAAATAAACTTTTAAATTTAAAATTACAATTATGTTGCTGGTGCACTAAGCGATGATGGTTGTTGTGGATGTGACAGGAAGCCGTGGTTAAGCATGCAAAGCAAGGGCGGCCCCGCGTACGTGGTCAATTGTTATTCTGTGGCGACACTGTGTGTCACGCCCAGGAATACTGTGGTTGCCGGCTACTATAACTCTAATTGTGTACTCAATGAATTGTTTCATATCTTCTACAGTATATTTTAGTCCTTATCTTATTTCCACCTTTATCCTAATAATCTATAGTTTTTTATTTAAACAATAAACATTCAAAATAATTGCATGGATATTTATTATTTTCAAATCGTTCTGTAATTTTATTAATTATGTTTTGAATACAGAAAAATTAATATAAAAATGTTTGAACTTGCAATACATTATGGAACTAAATTATTACACCACAAAAATTTGTAGCGGGAACTTTGGTTGCAAATCCTAGCACCAATTTATGATTATTTCTGCTATTCTTCCATTCTAGTATCCACCTTGATGTCCTTGGCAGGAAATCCACCATATAAAGGACTTGAACGAGCGTTTTGTGTTAGAATGAAATCAACGTTGACTAAACGTGGTTGTCATTTTAAAACTTCAGGATATAGAGTAAGTTTATTTTTAAATTTAATACCAAAATTAAAAAATTAATACCTCGCTTTTAAATTAACTTGTTTATTAAATTAATTTTTATTAAAATAATTTCTTCTTAGTTTTGCTGTTGAATAAATTAGATAAGAATTTATATGTATGTATGGCTTTTCCTGCTCAACCAGTAAGGTAGCGATCTTAATCTACACAGCCCAAAAGTAAGGCCATTTATAATGAACCTACTTTTTAAATAAAAAAAACATCATTTGTTATTGTTATTATCCAAGTTACTTGTATTGAAATAATTTTAATACTTAGATTATCTAAGTGACATGTGCTTTTGGGCGTATCCTCAATAAATACTTCATATCCATTAAATAAACATATTTTTCATTTTTGTTATTAAATTAAATTACATGTATGATTGTTATAAACCTGAAACATCACATTAGACCTATTTTGGTACACAATCTAAACTCTAACCACAAACTATACACAAAAGACGCATAATAATTTCGCAACATCTATCTAAAGTAGATTCGAAAAACTTAGTTCATCGTACATAGAATATATTGAGTAAACGGGGGAAATATGGCAACAATTTGTTCGAATTTAAACGTTAGAAATGAAATTTTTAGTTTAAAATAAAATATGTTTATTAAACTAATATATACTTGTAGTAAATGGCAAACCAAATTACATATTAATTAAACGACAAGATGGCTGCTTAAATAAAAGTGGAGGATGTCATATTCTTCAAGGTCCCGGAAAGTAGGTCACATAAATTAAATAAATGGAAACAATTTTTGCGTGTACATTTCACGCAGTCAGCACAACAGGTTACGTATTTCAACCAGTTATATTTTGACCCGTTCTAATCAAAGAAATAACCATAGCAACGTTCGCGGTAATTCTTTTCATCTATTACCTCTATGTCGTCTTCATTTGATTGTCCACCCATTTCAACAAGAAGTGCTCGGTGATTCAGACGGTTTCGGCAGTGTTCGTTATGTTGAAAGTAAGTTTTATTTAATTGACTCATCTTTAGCAGAAACCTGCATTTTCCCCTTTTTAGAGTTTATAATAATAACATCAGATGATGTTACAATATTTGCATGCTATTTACGATTACGCACCATTTCACTGGTACTGCCAATTACAAGAACTTTCTCAGTAGTCTCAGTACTTGCTGTATTAGTTTACGTTATTAAGGAGTTAAGGACCAGTGTGGACATAATAATAGTCGTTAAGGTAACAGAGTTAGAGGTAGGACTGATGGATTAATAGAGATCTCTGAAAGTATGGTATGTAATAGCTGATTTGTCCTATCTATACAGTGGTATATTTTGACCAATAGGTATTTAACAATAAATAAAGCTGGTATCGCGTGAATTTTTGATATGGACGATTTCACATTAACCTCATTCAAATTAATTCAAGAGCTTGAAAAACGCTCGATCAAGTGATTACAAATAGTGAGTTGTATTACTAAGGAGGCACATTATTATGACATCATTATTTGCTGCCAAAGAATCAAAAGTACCTTGTCTAAATATTTTTTCAGTGACTACTTTCACACATAACTACTCGGTATCTAGGTGGCAACTCATCCGCAAATTCCGGTTTCTATTTTCTCCGTTGACCATACAAAGGAAATAAGGAAGCGATTTTCGGTATTGCGCAGTTGAGGACGATAATCATCTCGTCTTTTCCCCCATTTCTTAACGTCGCTTTAATCGCATTAACCTTGTCTGTTGGATTATCAACCACAAACCAATTTCATAATGTTATAATTTTTTCTAGAATAATGCTATAACTCATTTTCATCAAAAACTGTAGTTAAAGGGTCAAAATAAAAGTCAACTTCGTTCTTGTTCGTACCGTTTATGTGAGCTTTTCATACTAACTGTTAGAAATGCTTTTTAGAACTGCTTCATCTAATGATAACCACCTTTCCTATGTTTAATCCATGGTTGATGCAATATTTGATAACAAATTTAAAAGTCAGTCTCTGAATGCCACATGTGGCCGTAAATTACAGATTCATACTTTTGGTTTCATTGATTATTCTCAAAATGCACTTTCTGTGCTCATTACAGATTATTATCTTTCAGTTGCAAATTAAAGTCCGTACACCACGTTGTACATACGTGATATCTCTCGAATTGGTCCCACTGACGTCACTTAAAGCTACCTGTAAAGTTGCTATGCTGCATTTTCTCGGATAATTATTTTTATTATAGTATCGTAGCATTCTGTAACAATATACAAAAAGCGACATTGAGAAAGCAGTCATTTTTACATTTTATTAAGATCTAGCATACAGTTATGGAAACATTCAAGAAAATCTAGAAATCACCTTAAGTAGTAAGTATCACTTTCAAGGGTCGATACTTACCTACATAATGTAGTTATAGCGCTGAGAAGTAAGAGACTCTATCAAAGCAACGATGTTATCTGGTTATTCGACAAGATCGTATTGTAGAATTACGAAGGAATAAGAAATTTTAAGCTTATTCCAAGTGATAGAGTTGTTAATGCCAAGCTATATAGCAAACAACTGAATAGGATGTATGCCTCCTTAATGCAGAATAACCCGTTGTTGATGAACAAATGGAGAGCATTACTCCAACATGGCAATGCAGCAGTACATAAGTGCCGTTTGACCCAATAAAAAATCAAAGATTTGTATGAATTAAAAGTTTTGCCACATGCAGCATATATCCCCAATATCGCTTTATCCGATTATGGTTTATTCCGGTCAATGGGACAATATTTGAGTAGACAACGAATACATAGTGTTGAAACAATTGAAATAATGTATTGGGCAATGTTTACATCTAAACCAAAAAATGGTATAGTGACCAAATGCGAAAATTAACTGAAAAATGGGACGTGTTCATCAAAGTCGATGGAACTTACTACGTCATAACTTTGAGTAATACGCCGCACGCAGCATATTACCCAAAAATTGTGTATTTTCCCACAAATTCCAAATTAAAATAACATAATTCAGCACAAATGAAGCTACCTGTTATGGTAATCCTTAGACATACAATCCAAAATAATAACATTGTACTCACTGAAACTGGTTATGGTCATTATATATTTAATAATTGAGTTTAGAAACAATTCAATATAAATATTTTAGTATGTACCTTTTAATTGATGCAGTAAATATATTTTTCTTCTATAGGTATCTGTCACAACATGACGTTACTGACAAGTAACACAATTATATTGTCAAACTAATGAACTCGACGGTCCGCCATTTCTGGCATATTGCTCAGTATGCTATATTGCCTCAGTTTACTCTACTATATCTACTATTGAAAAACAAATTTTACACGTACTTTTATTATCGTCACATGTAAGTTATTAAATTTAAAAGTGAATGTAAAATATTCGTGTAGATGCATTTCTGACAACTATAGAATATCTATCAAAAACTCATTCAGCACTTGGAGTGTTACATATGTAACACATCTAACGTAAATTTTCAAAAATATGTAGTTAGATGATAATACTTTACATTCAAGATTTATTTTAAATAAGAATAACTCTAACAAACTGAAATGTAATGCATATGCATAACATAGCGTGATATACGAAACAATTTTTAACCCAAATTCTCATAATTAGAATAACTTTAATAACTAGTTGCAATACCTGTAGTTAATGTAATAGGATCAGTAAGAATGTTTCAAAATATTTATGTAGTATACTATATAATTTTTCTTGTAAGCATTTTGAATACTTTTATGCATTCTAAATTTGTAAACAGTGTTCAGCAAAGCCAACACTTTTCTCTTGTACTATATTACAGAGTTAGACATAACTATAATTATTAATATATAGTTCAAAAATTAGGCGTTCTTGAAAAACTTGTATTAAAAAAATTGTTTAAGATATCAAGAAGAATTCATTGTTTAGGTATTATCATTTATTTTCGATACACACTGTATATAATAAATATTTTATATTTATGTAATATAGAGGAAAATTTTACAATTGACATTTTTTCATCACTATGTACCAAAAATGTGATAAACTTGTAATGAAATAAAATAAACATTAGTTTGAGTGTTTACGTAAATAAAGCTATACTGAGAAAAATAAATCGTTGAAGCAACCAATAATTGGTTTATTTAACCCTCTTTGAAGGTTAAATACGAATAATGTGTTTGCAATGTCAAAGTAATTAATTGAAGATGTTAACTTTTAAGGTTAAAATGATATTTTAAAATATTTGATTTAACTAC
Organism: Phrixothrix hirtus; assembly: GCA_024586415.1. NCBI lineage: Eukaryota > Metazoa > Arthropoda > Insecta > Coleoptera > Phengodidae > Phrixothrix > Phrixothrix hirtus. The sequence goes on from JAHWXV010848836.1 coordinate 13,004, forward strand.
CAAGTTAATATTTTATGTTGTTTCAACAGTTGGATTTAGTTTAAGTAACGACGGGCGTTAATTAATTTTTTTATGCTATTTTTTCAACACTTTTTAATGTTGTAGAAATAACCACAAAGTATTAAATCAAAAGTTTTTACTTTCTTATAGTAATAACTGAAAATGTATTGAATCAATTTACTGTGGCATTTTTGAACAATATGTAGATTATATATAATAAATGTATTTACTTTAGAACGAGATACCAGTAATTTTATTCTTATTGTTGTTAATTTAGAGTTGTAAATATTGTAGGCATTGATATATGCCCTCAATTTCAACGTTTTTAACTTGAAGTCTCGTGTTGTTGTTTTATACCTATAATAAGTTTTCTTAAATATTATATAATTGTAATAGTTATTTGCTTAAGTCAAAAAAAGTAATTTATTTTTCTTTAAAAGTTTTATTTTAAATGATTTGTTTATTTTCATTTTTACTTTAAGTAAAATAAATTAAGAGCTTGGTCATTTTAACATAATTGTGGTCGGTAAATTAGAATACCAATTACGTATTTTCTTGTTGTAAGTAACTTTTACATTTAAGAAATATTAATTTAACATTTTTATTTAATGAAATTACATGTGCTGATGTGCACACAATTTCTTAAACTATTGAAAGAAGATATTACTTGTAGTTTTCATCAACAACGATAAAGATTAAATCAAACATTTCTTCGTATTTCATTAAATTGTACAATGCACATTTAATCTAACCATAGTAAAACAGTCATTTAAAAGTTGAAATCTATTGTTATCAAATTTAAACATCCGTATTGATTGAAATAACAGGTATTATTGTAATAAACTATGGCAGTTGAAATAAAAATGCAAATTTGTTTTGTAAAAGGTATATCTCTTGCTTTAATTAATATCTTTTAACATTCTTTGAGATTGTAAATTTAACGTTTTCATTTTTCTCAGTGTAGGTATTCACAATATTAGGTTTTAAAATTTTAAGGATCCCGCAAAGTCTCGAAAAAACTGGAAATAAATACTCATCAGTGTCATCATTTATACAGTGTCGAATTTATAATCGTAACATCGAAGGTTGGAATCCGACGCGTGTCCAATTTTTATTTATATATTTTAAATAATTTGAAAGGTACATGTCTACGGCACTTCCACCACCGAATTTTTAAAGCTTACCGTTTGTATTCGTTTAGGCTTCGTTTGTACATGTTTTTATAGTTTGTGCTCCTAAGGGAGCGGCTGTAGCGACCATCCAGGTGGAGGCGCTGTAAACACAATACCCTCACCTCCGAATTTTTGAATCAAACCGTTTGTATTCGTTTAAGCTTCGTTTGTACACCCTTTTCTATTGTTTGTACTTTGAAGAGAGCAACTATGGAGGTAATTCCAGGTATGGAGTGCTGTAGAACAACAACGTCGTCTGTATTCGTTTAAACGTCGTTTGTACATCTATTGTACACTCAATTTAATGTTTATACCCCTAAGGGGGTGGCTGCAACTCCATGTTTCTTTAGAAAGAACTGTAGACACAGCATACAGTGATACAAGAATGATGTTTTCGGTGTTAAACATTGTTAGATTTTTTATAGGATCTATCTTTGGAAGGAGCATTACGTCAATAATGAAAACTTTGGAAGTAAATGTTGTAGCGTCTTTTAATTCCAATCCAAATACGTCAGTACGTAATGTACAATGTTTGCTAGGAGCATCTGCTAAAACTCCCCATCGTATTTAGTTAAGAATTACTAGCACCCTTTCAAGTATACAAGGGTGCAACATTTAAAACAGGAAGATCTTCGTCCCTCGGAAAATGAACTTTTAGGAGTGGTTTTTAGTTAAATCTCAAGAAGATGACGATTTTGTTAAGAAAATCATTTGGATTGAGGAAGCAAAATAACAAGAAACGAATATTTCAATCAGCATAACAGTCACTTTGAGATTCTGAAAATCCTAATGTTTTTCGTGAAAGTAGCTTTTAAGTTGTTTGCAGTTTTAATGTTCTTTGTAGCATAAGAAATGACAGAATAATATGTACGTATTTTTGTTATGAATATTTCAACGGAGAAAGATATCTAAAGATAAAAGGAATGTTGTACAATCGTCTTTAAGACACCTAGAAGTACACGAAATGGAAGCTTCTTGTTATCAAATGGATGGTGCTTCGGCTCGCCAAACTTTGGTCGTTGGGGCTTTAATGAACATTATTTTCTAGGACTTTTGGATAACTAATAATGTAACATTTTTGTGGCCACCATGATCACCAGATATGACAACCACAATTATTTTCATTGGGGTGTCATCAAAACTGAGGCTTATGCTCAACCTGTAATGACAAAGTAGATATCCAAAAATGAGTTCGTGAAGCGTTTAATTCATTAAGTCGTAATTATTTACGCAAGTCAACTAATGAAAATATTTTAAAACAAGTTCACGCCTGTTTAACACAAAATGGTGATCACTTTGAACATATTATAAACTAAAAAACCATTATGCTTTTCCACTTTTGTTATTTTTGTAGCTATACGTATTTCTGATTAAACATTTTTTGAAATTTTTGTTTTTATTTATTCTAGCTGAGGTATTTAATACAACATTTCTTGTATTTTGTATTTTCACATATGTATCTAAATTTTCGGTGTTTTTACACACTTTTCATGCGTTTATTGCTTTTTATTTACGTGCGGCATTAATTTTAAAATCCATTTAATTAGACTGCAAACCGTTCAGTTGCCTCTTCAAAAAAAGGCATCACCCTCTACTTACTAGTAGACCTAGGTATCGTAGTTTCGCGGTTTAGAATTTTGGAACGTGACTAAATAATTGTGCAACAATTATTTAATGGGAACTGATTTTACTACCCACTAGTGCTAGTCATTTATCTGCATTCAAACATCGATCTTTATTTGCTAATATTTCAAAAACCACCAACTATACCAAAAGGCTTACTACATAACGTTGATGTAGAATTTAATTTTCTATCGAATGGAATTGTAAAATTACCCCCTTGCTATTTGAAAAAATTGAATTATTTTTAAAAAACTAAACTTATATTTGACAGACTAGAAATGACAAAATGTTTTGTATAACAGATGACAAAATAGCAAATCAAAGAGCGCACTTTCCCTTTTTGAAAATGGTATTTCGATAGGAACAATAATTTTAAAAAAAAATTAATTTTGTAAATGTCAAAATGTTTACAGAAATAAAAATTTCTCAAAAACCCTCACGTTTTTGCATAAGGCCATGTTAACATGGCTTTGTTAACAAGGCCCCATTAAAATTCGGTAAGAAATTCGAAAATCTAATAAAAATATTATATTACTATTTAAAATAAATAAGTTGGTAGCTACTTCCGGTATAACCGGAACTCAAAAATGTTTTCCTTAAACTGACATTATTAGAAAACATCTATGATAAAAATTTCAAATTTGTATATTTAATAGTTTTCCATAAACGTCTGATCAACAGTAGCCGTGATACAGTAAATACAATAGGTACTACTAGTTAATTTAACAAATAATATTGTAAATCATCATACAAATTGTTTTAAACTTCCAGTTAAAAAAGTGGCTTAATTTTAACTAAAACGTATAAATAATTTTCTATTTCAAGATCTTTACATATAGAATATTTTCCATCCTTTCACCATCAAAATTCTGCAATTTTTTATTTCGGTTGAGGCGCGTTCGCTATGTTAATAAATTTTAATATAATTTGTTACGCTTTTCATTTAAAAATCTGACCTCGCCTTTCAAAGATAGCCCCAATAAAAAAAAACTAACAATTTTTAACATCGAAAACATCTCTGTAAACCGTGTTCACAGTTCCCTCAAAACAAATATAGAGCTGCAGCCGTCTCTTTAGGAGTACAAACAATAAAAATGCGTGTACAAACGAAGTCTAAACGAATACAAACGGTTTGCTTCAAAAATTCAGGGATAAGGGTGTTGTTGTGTCTACAGCACCTCCACTTGGAATGATCGCTACAGCCTCTCCTTTAGGGGTACAAACGATAAAATGGGTGTACAAATGAAATCTAAAAAAATACAAACGGTTTGCTTCAAAAATTCAGAGGTACGGGTGCTGTCGTGTCTACAGCATACCCATTTGGAATGGTCGCCACAGCCGCTCCCTTAGGAGTATAAACGATAAAAATGGGCATACGAACGTATGCAAATGAAGTCTTAACGAATACAAACGGTATGCTTTAAAAATTCGATACCTAAAGCTAAAGAGTTTCATTTAGAAGACATATAAACAACTTGCCGATCTTCCACCAAAAATTAACAAAACTATAATTTTTTCAAAGTTACTACAGCTTGTTTTAGTTTTAATAAGTCTTATTACGCACTTGTAAGAGCAAATATCCAACCATGTACAAACTATTTTTGGTGACTAGATGAAATTTGGGATAAATATGTGAAAGAGTAGTAAAACTACATATACTAGATACTTAATTTCAAATTAAACGTTTCACTTATCATTACAAAATAAATTTTGTTAAATTCAAAATGGTAATGAAATTAAACTTTTACTCTTAAAACTAAATAAGTTGTCTTTTATCACTTAAAACGTTTAAAGAAATTTATTATTGCAAATTATTTGCTA
>JAHWXV010848899.1:0-10407 GCA_024586415.1 Phrixothrix hirtus
ATAAGAAATTAAAAATTATTACAAAAATTTTTTTAAAAGAGAGCTGACTTCAGGAATTTGTTCGTTAATCATTTCAATATTATTAGATAGTAAAAATTTAAAAATTTATTATTTTTATATTATTCTAGTTCATTCTGATGATAGTATTACTTTTTTTTTTTAAAAAAAGTTAAATTACTGAAACAATTGTAAATTTAATAAAATAAAATATAAATTGGGGCGAAGACCTTTTAATTTATTAGATGAGAAAGTTACAGTTACCCCCTACTTTCATAAACGTTACAAACGAAACCAAAAACAGCACAAACCTTTACGGGTGAATAGGAAACATCACTCGCTTTTAAATTTCAAATACTCTAGAATCAACAAAGTTGGAGTTACCCCAGTGTTTCATAAACGGTTCAAACGCGCCTTTAGGGGTACAAACGAAATGAAAAGCGATACAAACCTCTATTAGTAAATAGAGAATAGCACTCCCTGTTAAATTTCGAATATCTCGAAAAATGGCAAAGTTAGTGTTACCCCCAATTTTCAAAAATCGGTGCATACGCACCCTTATGGATACAAACGAAATGAAAAGTGGTACAAACCGGTATAAACGATGCTGAATCGAATGCCGTTTGGGGTGCTATCGATTTTTCAACCCCTCGTACCTTTCAACCCTTTGAGGTACAAACGAAAAATAATATCTAAAAAACTAAAAAAAAACTTTAAAACTAAAAAATATAAATAGCTTAAAAAATTAAACTTTTTTCTTAAAAAACCAGATATTTTAATAAACGAATAATATTAAAAAAATTTATAAAACAATTAAATAAATAATATTTTAGCTCTTATTAATTCGGGAAAAATTAAATAAACAAAAATTAATTTATCAACCCTGATACAAGAGGTAAAAAAAATAATTCTTCTTTAATCAAAATAAATAAATTTCAATCACTTTAATAATAAACTATAAAAAAAAACTAAATTTTAATAAGAAAAATAATTAAAAAAAAACTTTTATAAAAAAAAAATTTCGATTTGCAGTTGGTCTAGGATAACCTGAACAAATTCGAGTTAATATCTCGTCCGGGATACTGAATTGGACAATCATCCGATTTGCTTTATCTTGTGCAACAATAAGACTTCTTTGGAGACGGTCGGAGTTGACGCATTCCTGGATTTTTAAATCTCAAAAAGTTTGTTACCGAAAGCGTTTATAGATTGATTGCAGTTTCTAGATCCTTGTAAGTCGATTTTAAATCAGTAAAAGTGAAAACAAAATGCTTGACATTTTGACAAGATGCGGAAATCTTTTTTTGTGTGTTCATTTTGTTTTTGTCTAATTTTACGATTACACTAACTAAAACTTCACAGAAATTCTACAAAACTTTTTAATCGCACCAGTGACGTCATCAGGTAATTACCACGGTGCAATCCTAGATATTTTGTCAACGATTCTTTGCTATTTAGTATCATATCAATCGATGTAGCGCCACTGGAAATTTACGCTAAATTATTATTTCATTTCTACTAAAGTAGATTGAGTTTCTGTCTTTGTTATTTTATTACAAAACATCGTATAGTTGCAAACTACTTAAAGTTGTTTTGACTTTACGTAAGCCTGAACGACGATGCAATGTTTGGCGAGTTGAGGTTCTACCAATATCTTTTCTGGGAAACATACGACTACCTGTGGTTTCATTTAAATCATACTTAAAAATCGAATATCTCGACTTAATTTATCGATTAACAATGCATTTTTGTCACCTTGCCTTAAAACAATTTAATAACAGCAATCATTATTAAGCTTAGATTTTACGTGGTTATTGATATTAATTTCGTTATTAGCATTGTAAGTTGCGCGTACGCTAATTTATCGCTGAACATGCATTGACTTACTTTCAAACATATTTTATGCATAAGCGAATAATTTCTATTAAAGGCCAAAAATTATTACATATTTGCTTATATGTAATTTAGTTTATCATTTTTTAAAAATACTTTAAGAATCTATATCGTTTAGTCTTATTAAAGTTTCTTTTTTACACTAAGAAAATCAAAGACAAGGATTCCTTTCCTTATATTATTTTGACAGTGGCGGAAGTAATTTTAATCAATTAGGAAAATATTAAAACAACAAAGAATCTAAAATTGCTTAATCGGATGCTATATTACACATTATATTATGTTAAGTTTGCTACCTACATAAAGGGTGTTTGAAAATCTTAATACATCTAAGGTAAATAGCTCCGTCAAATGGTTTATTTAAGAAATTTAAGAAATGTGTCACGTTCCAAAGGAACGCGCCTTTTATTTTCTATTACTTTTATTTATCTTCAAATTGTAGATTAAAAATTTGGATTAATATTTATTTAAATAGGTTAAGTAAAACCTTTAGCAAACCTAAAGTTTATTTAAGTTTTGGATTTTATTTTTTAATTAGCAAGGAATCCTTGTTATCCCACTGGGAGGCTAACGTTTAGGAATATAATTTAACGTTTTACTCGAAGTACGATCTTTAATTGAATATAAAGCCGTCCTTGTACATTTAATCTAGTTTTAGTCGAAGCCTGTTATCAATTCACCACGTGGCCATGTTTGAGTTAGTGCAGTGCATGAATCATCTCAGTTCACACAACATGAATTTTGACTTTTTATCTTTGCTTTCGCCTTTTTAAGGGTAAGAATAATTAATTTCATTTTAAAACTGTCCTAATAGCAATCTTTATTTTTTAATTAGCAAGCGTGGCAGTCACGTGGTTTCTCACTACGCCTTTTTTCTGACCAGACGCCCGGAAAATTCCTAGCCCTGAGCGAAAGACCTAACATTCGGTCTTAACGTGAAAATGCTATCCACCCTTACAAGAACTAGATCCGCAATCATGTTTCTTACAACAAGCTCGTTCCCATAGCTGCCTTGTCTATATAGTCCAGAGATATTGTAGACCATAATTATCACTCCAGTCGGCCCGGTTTCGCTTAAAATATTTACTTACTTTTGTTATTTACTTCATATGAATTTATACTTTTTAATTAAACAAATCGAATCGTTCCGGATTACTACAAGCTGAAATTTCAGCTTAACTTCAATTTAGTCAAGTTGCTTCTTGACGTGATAGTTGTGAAAACGGTAGCTTAATTATTTACCAGAAGACTTCCTTAAATACAATCAATATTACTGTAAATAATATTTAGAAATAATTTAAATTCAAATTCAACTTCCTTTCTATTATATTAAACGTGATCAGATTGTAAGCATAATGTATCCAGTCATTCAAAATGTAGCTACGTTTTTCTTAAGAACTATTTATATTTTTAATATTTAAGATTTGATGTTACTTTAGTTAACAGAAATTTTATAAAAACTTCGTATCATTTTTATGTATTGTAAACAACGTAGTAAAACTAGAGTAGTTATTTCAGATGTACAGGCAATCCAATTGTAGTGTAACATAATTTGTCTTAGACGAGCTCGTTTCAAATACTTACCGTATTTTAGAAATGCATAACACGCATTTGATTGACCTAATTCTGTCATATTTATTTGTTTACACCAACTATGTTAGGGATATGATTTATAACTTACCGTCTTGAATTATAATTTATAATTAAAAGCAATTTTATTATCGTAACGCAAAGAAATTTCAATTATTTAATGTCTTAAGTTCACAGGAATATTTATTGTAAGATTGGTCTAAGAATCCAGCACCCTAGTTAGCTTTGATCGTAAAAAGCACCGTAATTAACCTTTGTATGTCAAAAAGTTCTAAGGGAAATTTTAGAGCATAAGGAAATGTGTTATTATTTACTTCTCGTCTAATCTACTTGTTCGATGTTTGATTACCGGCTTAAACCAGATTAAACAATTTGTTTCTCTTATTTCAGGACTTTATTTGTTTTAACGTAAATACCACACGGATATACGAGTGATTCTCGGAAAGTTTAGTTTACGACCGTTTCTTCCGAACGTCTTTGTAAGTATATTCATATTTAAACCAATTTAGCCTGCCCAATAAGCCTTAAATTGTATGGGTCTGCGACACATACTGAGTGTTGGATCATTAATGACCTTAATTATAAACTACGTTGTATTTTTCGACATTTTATAGCAAGCCTACCTTAGTTTTACGACCCTATCGTCTTAGGTTTTCTGCGAACTCATGAACCTGGCACCCGACTTAAAAAAATTAACTTTCAAAAATCTCATTCGATTACCCTGCATTTGTATCCTATTTATTTTTGTTTGTACCCCAAGGGCTTGAAGGTTACGAGGGGTTAAAAATTGCAAGCAGCCCCAGATTAAGATACAGCGTTTATTCAAACGGCATTCGATTCAGCATCATTCGTATCGATTTGTACCACTGTTCATTTCGTTTGTATCTCTAAGGGTGCGTATGTACCGAATTTTGAAAATCGGGGGTAACACTAATTTTGCGATTTTTAGAGTTTTTCGAAATTTAACAGCGAATGCTATTCCCTGTTGACTTGTAGAGGTTTGTACTGCTTTTCAGTTCGTTTGTACTCCTAAGGGTGCGTTTGTACCATTTATAGAAATCGGGGGTAACTCTAACTTTGTTAATTTTAGAGATTCAAAATTTAAAAGCGGATGCTGTTTCCTATTTATCTGTAGAGATTTGTGCCATTTTTCGTTTCGTTTGTAACCCTACTCGTGTGTTTGTACAGATTCTTAAAAACCGGCGGTAACTGCAACTTTGGCATTATTCAATACATTCATAATCTGAAAGTGGGTGCTGTTTCCTCACTTGTAGAGGTTGCATCGCTTTTTATTTCGTTTGTAACCCTAAGGGTGCGTTTATAAAGATATTTGAAAATCAGGGGTAAGTGTAACTTTGGCATTTTTAAATATATTCAAGAATAGAATGCGGGTGCTGTTTCCTATCCACTTGTAGAGGTTTGTACCGCTTTTCATTTCGTTTGTACCCATACGGGTACGTTTGTACCGTTTATGAAAATCGGGGGTTAACTCTGCCTTTGTTGATTTTGAAGATATTCGAAATTTAAAAGCGGGTACTGTTTCCTATTCACATGTAGCGATTTGTACCATTTTTAGTTTCTTTTGTAACCCTAGTGGTGTTTGTACCGATTCTTGAAAACCAGCGGTAACTGCAACTTTGGCATTATTAAATATATTTGAAATCTAAAAGCGGGAGCTGTTTCCTATCCACTTGTAGAGGTTTGTAATGCTTTTCATTTTGTTTGAATCCCTAGGGGTGGATTTGTACCGTTTATGAAAATTGGGGGTAACTCTGCCTTTTTTGGTTTTGGTGATATTCGAAATTCAAGAGCGGCTGCTGTTCATATTCACCTGTAGAGGTTAGTATCGTTTTTCGTTTGGGTTTTGACCCTAGGGTTGCGTTTTTACCAATTTTTTAAAATCGGGGTAACTCTTCCTTTGTTGATTTTTAAAGTATTTGAAATTTAAAAGCGGGCGCAGTTTCTTAGTGTGAGTGATTGTCTCTACGAAGAGTCTTCAAATATGATTTTTTTAATTGTTAGTTCTTGAAGATTCTCACTTTTAAATTTTGTTTGTTAATCTGTCCTTTTATTAATATTATGTTTTGTTTTATAATAATAAAATTACAATTTTGTTGCACCTTTTTTTAGTATTTTCTCTAAAATATGTATAACAAAGGTAATTTTTCCAATTTCTTAAAACTTATTTGTCAAATGTCAGCCCTCAAAAATTCTGTTTAACCACTGTATTAAAAGGCGTCTTATAAGATTAACTGTATTGGTGCTTTTAAATTTCAAATATCTCCAAAATCCACAAAGGTACAGTTACCCCCGATTGTCATAAACAGTACAAGCGCATCCCTAGGGGTACAAACGAAATAGAAAGCGGTACAAACCTCTACAAGTGGATAGAAAACAGAATCCGTTTTCTGATTTCGAATATATTTCGAAATAAAATGCCAAAGTTACATTTACCGCCGATTTTAAAAATTCAGTACAAACGCACCCCTAGGGTTACAAACGAAACGAAAAATGCTACAAATCTCTACAGGTGAATAGGAAACAGCACCCGCTTTTAAATTTCGAATATTTCTAAAATCAACAAAGTTTGTTACCCCCGATTTTCATAAACGGTACAAACCTAGTTTTAGGGGTACAAACGAAATGAACAGCGATAAAAACCTTTACAAATGAATAGCGAATAGCACCCACTATTAAATTTCGAATAACTCTAAAAATAGCAAAATTAATGTTACCCCCGAGTTTCAAAATTCGGTACATACGCACCCTAAGGGATACAAACGAAATGAACCGTGGTACAAACCAGTACAAACGATGATGAATCGAATGCTGTTTGAATAATCGCCATATCTTAACCTGGGGCACTAGCAATTTTTCAACCCCTCGTAACCTTCAAACCCTTGGGGTACAAACGAAAATAAATATGGTACAAACGGGTACAAATGCAGGGTAATTGAATGCGGTTTTTGAAAGTTTATTTATATTATCAGGGGCCAGGTTCACATAGGTCCAGTTGACGCCTATCTAATTTGACACATAATATTTCGGATGGCCCTAATGTTGTAATGACCTAGCGAGGGCGGATATTATCGTTTTTCGCTGACAATCTATGTGAGCCTGTGACACCAGACTTTCAAACTTTTAAAAATCGCATTCGATCACCCTTCATTTGTACCGTATTTGTTTTCGTTTGTACCTCCTGGGGTTGAAAGTTTTGAGGGGTTCAAAAGTTGGTAGCACCTTGAGTTAATATATACCGATTATCCAAACGGAATTCGATTCAGTATCGTTTGTACCACTTTTATTTCGTTTCTATCCCTAAGGGTGCGTATGTACCGATTTTTGAAAATCAGGGGTAATATTAACTTCCCATTTTTAGAGATATGCTGTTTCCCATTTATCTGTAAATCTTTGTACTGCTTTTTACTTCCTTTGTAACCTTAAGGGTGCGTTTGTATCGGTTTATGAAAATGGGGGTAACTGTAACTTTGTGAATTTTAGAGATATTCGAAATTTAAAACAGCGTGCCGTTTCATATTCACCTATAGAGATTTGTAGCCCTTTTCATTTCGTTTTTTCCATGAGAGTGCGTTTGTGCCGATTTTTGAAAATTAGGGGTAATAGTAACTTTGCCGTATTTAGAGATAATCGAAATTTAAAAGTGGGTACTATTTCCTATTTACCTGTAGATGTTTGTATTGCATTTCGCCTCGTTTGTACCCTTAAAGTTGCGTTTGTATCGATTTTTGAAAATCGGGAGTAACTGTAACTTTGGAATTTCAAAATATATTTGAAATGGAAAGTGGGTGCTATTCACTTGTAGAGGTTTGTGCCGGTTTTTATTTCGTTTGTACCCTTAATGGTGCGTTTGTACCGATTTATGAAAATCGAGGGTAACTGTAAACGTTGTGAATTTTAGCGATATTCGAAATTTAATAGAGGGTGCCGCGCCCTATTTACTTGTACCCCTTTTCGTTTCGTTTGTAACCCTAAGGGTGCGTTTGTACCGATTTTCGGTAATCGGGAGTAACTGTAACTTTGGCATTTTAAAGCATATTCGAAAATTGAAAGTACGGGACCCTTAAGAGTCATTGATTGCAAAATAATTTAATATGAAAAATGGCGAATGCAATCTCAAAGCAAATCTAATGGTGTTGTGAATTTAGTATTAGCTTACTGAAAATCGCACCAAGTGCCATCCTTTGTGAACAACAGCATTGTTGAATTCGTTCTAAATGTATCCGGTTTGGCATTTTCTTGTTATGTAGATTACATCATTTGTACAGTAGTTGTAACTAACCACAAGAGATTAAAAAACCTTAAAACGTTTAAAAAAATCTAAAAACAAAAGAAATTAAGAAATACAAATTTTTTTAAAATAAAATGTTAAAAAAATATGTCAATACAACAGGTTTCAGTAATATTTGTACGTGTGCAGGTAAATAGATATGAATCCATTTATTTTTGTATGACTGCGCTGCTTGCACATTTTAACTTTTGATTTATTTTTGATGAACTACAACACTTTTAAAGCAAGAGGCTACATTTATTTTAAATTCAAATTATATCAGCAATAATTGCAGTAATCTTACTTCAAGAAATTGTAAGCTAAATTAATTACCATACATAATTCTTCTCACCAAAAGTATATAATAATTTTTTTTACTTGTACTGAGTTTTTTTTACAACAAAACGTAATCGACTTTCTGGATAGCCCTCGTATTTACATGTAAATATAAACAACTGACGTGAAGTGGACAATAGATTTCAGCAATAACTTTTAATTTGCAACTATATCAAAACCAACGCATATATAAAACCAATTATAATATATTCGGTACAAAATAACAACAATTAGCTTAAACTGACCTTGTTTATGCAAAAACAACATTCAAATTATTAACACCCTGACGTCACATTGGTAATACCCGCAACGTCATTTAAAGCAAGATTTTGCATTGTTTGCCCAATTTTATTCCAGCAATTTCTAGGTTTTTGTAAACATCGACCCTTAGCTAATAACATAATAAAAAATTACGATGAAGGTATTTTTCTAAATTAAAATATTAGATCATAAAGAGCGCGCATCGCGATAACAGATTGCTAATACACGGTACGTTATTTAAATCAAGATTTTTCATTATTTGCCCAATTTTATTCCAGCAATTTTTAGGTTTTTGTAAACAACTACCCTTAACTAATACCATACCAATAAAATGACGGTGAAGATATTTTTCTAAATTAAAGTATTTAATGCTGGTTTCAATTGCTTCAAATGCATCGCTTGTATTAGCAATCTGTTATCACGATGCACATCCTTTTTAAATCCATTTTAAATTAGGAAAAAATACTTTCATTGTAATTTTTTAATATGTTATTAGTTAAGGGTAGATCTTTATAAAAACGCAAGGATTGCTGGAATAAAATTGGGCAAACAATGCTAAATTCTGCTTTAAATGACGTTGCGTGTATAAGTAATCTGTTATCACTATGCGCGCTCTTCAGGATTGAATATTTTAAATTAGAAAAATACCTTCATTGTAATTTTTTAATGTGTTATTAGTTAAGGGCAGATATTTACAGAAACGCAAGGATTGCTGAAATAAAATTGGGCAAACAATGCTAAATCTTGCTTTAAATGACGTGGCGTGTATTAGCAATGTGATGTCAGGGTGGTAACAATTTGAATGTTATTTTTGCATAAATGAGATTAGTTTTAGCTAATTGTAGTTTTTATATATGCGTTGGTTTTGTAACAATGGCAAATCAAAAGTTATTGCTGAAATCTGTTGCCAACTTCAGATCAGTATATAAACATACACAATAATATATGCAAATTTGATAAAGCACTTTCTCATATGCTGTTATTTTATTTTTAAAGCCAATATTATTTATATCTACAATTAAGGTCTCCTTTTAAGCGATAAGGGGGTAATTTCGTTAAAAACTATGTGGGGTAGCTTTTCGCGTGTCTGCCTTTACTTTATTGGCATGGATTCAAATCTAAACGGTAGCGACTGTTTATTTATTTTTTTTATTCATTATTTGGTTATTAAATCAAAAATGTGTATAAATGTTTTTATTTTTTTTTTGTAAATATAGAGTTTAAATTATAATTAAAGATGATTAGGAAATAACATAATAATATAGATAAATTCAATTTTAAAGTTAAATTATAATTTGTAAATTCTATAATAAGAAAATAAGTAATAACAAACACAGCGGCATAATATAAATAATCAATGCAGTAACTAATTATTCTAGCTAAACCATTAAATTAATTAATTTAAATTAATAGTAACTAAACACGTACTTTTTAATCATATATGTTGAATATTTGAGGCTGAAGAATTAAAAAAACTTTGCACGAATCTTATTTTGTCCAAATCGATCAAATGTTGTTATGAATCAACAAAAAGCTGAACGGTGAAATTTGTTTTTGTATTTTGGGCATGGTGTGTTGCCACGGATTCTAGCTCAGTAGCTATGCAGTAGAGCAGGGGAGGTATGGTGTAATCGGTGTAGGTATAAAGTTGACAAGCATAACACTTCACGGCTCTTCTCAGTTCGGATAACGTCAAAGTCGGCTTAAGGTAAAAGTAACAAAAAAAAGAAAGTATAGTAAAGAGCAAATAGGGCGCCAGTCGTTCACTATAAAAAAAATAGAAAAACCACAAAGAACACCCGAACGACAAGATGTCCTCTTATACTAAGATTACTTACAGTACGAACTCGGCCACTGGTGCAGTAGATCTAAGGAAACCTAAAGAAAAGTCGATTAGGAAAAAAGGAAATTCGGTGAAATTATAACAATATAATTTAACAAATAATTAGGTATTTATTCAGATATCCAGAATGTTATCAGTCAGACATAATAACACTGATTTAGCAACAAGATAATAATAACAAAAAAAATATAACATAGTA
>JAHWXV010848923.1:0-11519 GCA_024586415.1 Phrixothrix hirtus
GGTCTTCATCTTCAACATTCGTTCTGCCTTCACAAAACATTTTATGCCAACGAAAAACTTGAGCTCTTGACATAACCTCATTTCCAAAAGCCTTCTGAAGTTTATCGTAAGTTGTCATCGCATTCTCACCCAATTTAACATAAAAATAAATGTCATACCGTTGCGCAATATTTTGCGATTCCATTTCTATAACGAAAGACAAAAACACATGTTCCCTTATTACACCACAACTCACGACTGAGTGGTCGCATTAATGTGCCGTTTAGACTAGAAGTAGCTTAAAGATCAAGGTCAAAGATGGAGCGCCTGCGCAAGCTGCAGGGTTGTCATATCTTACAAAAAAATCAGTATCATTACTTAATTGTTGTACCTCATATGTTCATTTCATATGAAGAGAACATCAAATAACGCAAGCGCTGAATTTTATACTGGAAAAATTGAATTTAAAACATTAATTTAATCGATGGCCAGTAAATCAGCGGAGAATAGATAATTCTTAACTCATAATTGTGATAGCTTCATAGATTAAGGGAATAGTCAATAGTCAAATTAATAGAAAGCCAAGATTAGTTCAATTTTCAGTATTTAAAATATCTTCATTCACTTTAAAGATATTTCTTGAACGGTAAGTGTTTTATAGGAACTGATAGCTGTCAATTCCCACATAGATTTCACACAACCTTACATACTAGACCTGTAAGAAACTGTATAAATTAACTTGTATTTAATAATCCAAACCACTTTGACTGCACAATTTCAGTGTTTTTTCAAGCTTTTTGTCGAGTTTAGTATATGATAAGGGGAAGCTATTTTTAAAGCTAAAAAATTTAATTTAGAGTGACATTAACCTTTTTCACTATAATCAAGGCCTTTATAAAATTGTAATAGCAGTTAACTAAATAAAAGACTAGTATTGAGTTAAAATTATAAACAAGTTTCTTTTGGCATACTACACAGATCTCTAGAATATCGATGTCATGAAAATTGAATATTCTTCAAAATACTAGTCTGGACAAATTAGCTTTCAGCAAATGATATTTTAGAGTTCCTTAATATTTTCTAATTCAATGGCGACCTTATCAGGTCCATTTAGATCCGTTGTAATTGGGCAAGACCGTCCCTAACAAAATAAACAAAAGGTTGAACATTTTAGCCTGAAAAAAATACAATGTATATTGACATCAGTCGGTTTATATAATGATAACGAATCATAACATAAATTAATTATACCCGTATTCTTACAACTACATTTTAACGTATTCGTACATTTTTAAAGTTAGTAGATTCTCTGAAGCAGGAGACTCAGTTATTGTGATGGGTATCTCTTTGTCGCCAACTCCCATCGACAAGCCTTCTGCTTTTGCCTAATCACGTTGAATTTAAAAACATCCTCTGTAAGCATGATACCGAAGGACGTCCTCTGTTCGTGGTAGAGACTTCAAACTTATTCCTCATGAATGAAATTAATCGGTACTCCTTCAGTGTTTGCTAATATATAACTCCAATACATATAACTCCAAGACAAAACTGCAATTGGCCAAAAATATTTCTTCATGGGATGCAGACTGATTTCTAAATGCCGCTGTAACGTTATCTATTTTACTGGAATATGGCATTTTAAAACTTTTATCTTTGTCTTTTCCAGAAAAATCTGAAGTTGGGTAACAGCCACTTTCTACGTTATATGTCTGGTATTCATTTCGAAATCAAGGACTTGGCTTTCATTGTCCTATCCTTAAACATTTCACGCGTACTATAAAATGTTATTTACTGGACTCATGACGTAAATAACTATTCCGAGTAATTATTTTTATAACATATTATGTAGGCGTAATATATATCGGTACTGATAGTTTTTTCTAATACAGCGCCAATGAGGTGCCAGGGGCGATATTCTTCACCACTTCCCAGTTTATATCGTCTTTCACTTGACTAGCGTTTACTAAGGCAGTGAATTTTGTATCTGAGCCATGGTTGGACAAGGTAAAGATCAGTTTATAACACAAAAAGCTTATTCTACAATCAAACTAGTTCCAAATTTCCACATGTTAATAAAAAGCGACACGCGCAGTGCGCATGTGCGATCGTCTATATGTGTATGTGCATATGTTTTTGTAAGTAGATCCTGTATGCTGCATAACATATTTGTATAAGCTCACTAGTCTGGTTGGCGTATTTTATTAGCAGAGGCATTCATTAATTTCGAATATTGCACATTAATTTGCCTTACAACGTTGTATGTGAAATATCCTCATATTGCAGGGGTGATTTGTGGATGAAGGAGAGATTTAAATGAAAAACGACAAGAGAACTTGTTTATGCAAAAGTACTAGAAAAAACTTTTACTTGAACTTTTTTCCTATAGGCCATTATTCTCGATAAATTCAATTTTGGGGTAGTTTTCTCCTAATATATTCGTTTGGGGACTAATATCAACAATTTAAATCACTTCCCAACTTGTTGCCAAGAAATCCAATGGTTTCGATATTTTCTACAGAGAAATATTTCCAAACCGCCGTCATCTAGATCACAAAACAACTTAAAATGTCGAAACACGTATTGTGGCGACAGGATGCATTGCTCCAAAACGTTTTTTGTATGCAGGTGGGCCCCGAAGACTTACATGGCGACAGGAGGAACGGTTATTGCAAGATATTGAGAATAATTCTACCACCAGCACACGCTTCTTGTCAAGAAATAGGCGCCACACCCAATCTTCTGTTTCTAGATGTCTTCGAAGGTATATCTTGTATCCACACAAGCAACAGCCTATTCAAATGCTGCATTCCGAAGATAACGTATTGAGTAGATTTTTACAATGGTCCTTACGCAAAATTCAGCGCAATCCAGAATTTTTCCATAATGTTTTATTTACCGATGAAGCTCATTTCAACCAGCAAGGAGTTCTCAATCACCACAACCTTCATTATTGACACTATGAGAATCCTAATACTGTACGTCGACGGAATCATCAAAGGTGTTGGTCTGTAAATGTTTGGACTGGTATTTTGAGAAAAAGGTTCATCGGTCCATATTTTCTGCCAAGAATACTGAATGGTGAAAATTACAGAAGTTTTTATGAGAACACTTTGCCAGGTCTGTTAGAGCATATTCTTTTACAACAACGCGCAACAGTGCTTTTCCAACACGATGGAGCGGCTGCATATGCTACATTACAAATACGGGAAATTTTGAATTGCCATTTTCCTAATAATAAGACTTCACAGTCTCCTGACTAATAGATTTTGGCTGTGGGAATACGTAAAAGAAAAAGTTTATTTAACTGTGCCTGCCGAAGTGGATGAAATTATTGCCCGGATTCACGCAGCAATAGCAGACGTAAATGATAATAATTTCATTTCCATTGCCAGGAACTTCAGTAATAGATTACGCGCGTGTATTAATGAAAATAGTAACAATTTTAAGAATTTATTAAGGAATTAGATGTTTCGTTTTCGTTGCTTTTGATATTTTAAGTTACTTGTTTTGTATTTGAATTTCATAAGAATAAACGAAAAATCATAAAATGTTAATTTTTCATTTCAATTTTACTTTAAAACGGCTTCGCTTTCGGAATTTTAGTATTCTTGATTTTTGTCTTATTTTTCATTATAGAATACATATACGAGCTCTGATTAATGAATATTGACTCACTCTGTATATACAAACATATACAGGGTGTTCCTAAATAGGAGGTTATATGAGGTTATTCCTTGCCTTATTGTATGACTTAAAGTTCATATAAACATGCGCCCTAGGTCGTTTTATTTTTCGAGATACAGAATGTCAAAGCTTTTTTTAGAAATAGGCTTTTTTCAATATCTTAAAAACCTTTCGCCGATCTTGATGAAAGTTTGTAGGTTTGTTTGTAGTAATAAGAAGCTGCTTTAAATGTAAAATGACAAAATTAGTTGTTCCAGTGGCGCCTCGGAGGGTAACCAAATTGGTATCTATGCGAAATCACATTATACGCAACTGGATTCTTATAAGTTTTTCTTTTTAGATTAAGCAACTAAAAATAAAACTTTCTTACCCTCTTGGTTTTTGAGAAAAAAAAGAAAAACTATTTCAATGCGTATCCCTGGGCAACATGAAAATTATCGGAATGTTTACTCTAGTACTAGAGTAATTAGAAGTAAATCTAAAAAAGCTTGGTTGCTATCCTGATGCTGGCAAGGGTGATTTTACCGAAGCGCCGAAATGAGGGACTTTCTCAGGACCAAGGCATAACACGAAGCAACATCATGAAAAAGAAAGATTTATACAATCTTCGCAACAGTTTCTAGATAAACATTTTAAATCTTTACTGGAAAAAAATATTGCAACAAACAAAGACATTCAAAAAACTACGATCTAAGAGGAATAAATTATTCCACAACCTGGTCTTCCTAAAACACTGTAGAGAAGTATATATATGTAATACCTAAATGCATAGAAGTAACATATGACAAAAACAATTATTGGACTAGAAATGTACTTCGAAAAACCAGATGGCACTACTTAAGGGAAACAATTCATGACAAAGACAAAAAACAGATATCACTAACCGTCAACTCCGATTAAGTGCTTTAATACATCCGATATTACGGAAGATAGTCGAATAGCTATCCGAATTTCGCTGAGAGAAAGATAGTGAACTAAAAACAGATAAACAAAAAAAGAAATTTGATCAATTAAGATCTCTAAAAATACCAAAAACACAACACAGAACGTTTTAAAAGCTAAAGTAGTTCATAGTTTGTCAGCGTACACCCCAAATAACACCGAAATAGATATTAGATAAGGGATTCAATTTTACTGTAGCGCCATCTTATATCCCAATAGACGAACTAATATTTTCAGTGGAACCAGTAATATCGAAAATAGACAAAAACACCGTCTAAGAAATAAGACAAGTAATCTCAAGATTAATAAGAAGGACTAAACCACCCAAACAAAATATCAGACGCGATGAAAAACATGCATTACGAAAATTAAGAGAAAACAAAGGTATTATCATCTTACCAGCTAATAAAGGAAATTCGACAGTGGTAATGAACTCTGAAGAGTACCAAACAAAGATAGAACTGTTATTGAAATCAACTAATTCACGCTAGTTCAATGACATATTTGGAAAAAACTACCAAAAATAAAATCAAACAAAGTACTCTTAATAAAAAAGATCAGGAAACATTAATACGGCCTTCCAAAAATTCACAAGCATAATACCCCGTTACGTGCAACTGTTAGTTTGTTAGGTTTACCTACACAATATCTAGCTAGATATCTATCAAAAATGCTTCGACATTACGCTGAGGATGCTAAATCTTGCATAAGAAACTCAGACCATTTCTTGAAATTATTGAAAAACGAAAAAGTATATGCCAACTATTTACCAACAAATGAAACTTTAGAAATAATACAACAAAAATTTAAAGTAGATAACAGCATATTCGATTTAACCAAACAATGTCTTCAAAGCACATATTTCGCATACAATGAGCAAACATAAACAGAATGAAGGAGTATCGATGGACTAGCCACTATCACCCGTGATCGGCATTATATTCATGGATGACTTCGAAACACGAGCCCTAAAAAGTCATCATTAAAATCAAAATTATGGCTGTGATATGTAGACGACATCTTAGTAATATGGACTCATGCTAGAAATGAGCTTGATAATTTCTGTCGGCATATAAATAGTTTACATAAAAACATATAATTTACCATAGAAATAGAGAAAAACAATAGTTAACATTTCTAGACGTACTTATCAAAAAGGCAATAACTTATTACACTAGCGACATCTAGTGGACATTTGTAACAACATAAAAGGCAACCCTCGTATCCCTAAAATAAAACAAAATAAGATATAATTAAATACCACCAAAACAATACCGGTTACACACAGCAGCCGAACAAGTGTGGCCGATAAACAAGTCAAGTGCAACGAGGCACTATATAAAGACCACATAAACACATCAAATAGACATACTAGAGTAACTAGAAGCCAAACTAAAATCTCGGTTACTATCCTGATGATGGCAAGTGTAATTTTTCTGAAACGTCGAAATGAAGGTCCTTCTCAGGACCAACACATAACGCGAAGCAACACCCGGAAAAACAAAAAATTCATATATATACACACAAGCTGTTTCCTAAGTATAGTCCGAAATTCAGGGCAAAATTCCTTAGGATGTTTTAAAAATAAAAGGTTTTATAAACGTGTGCTCGATAATGCTTAGTTTCCGAGATAAAAGGTAAGTTGAAAATTTACGAAAAAATTTAATATTTCAAATAAATTTTGAATAGTCTTCTGATAAAATGCATGATTGCTATCATTATCACTGTTTGTCTCGACGTTCAAAAATAAGAAATACTTAACAAAAATAAGAAGTTAAAGCAAATTATCTTTTTGTTGTTATCTTAGTCTTATTTGTACCGAATTTTTGATATTTTACTAATCATAAATTGTTTACATACTAATCAACACTGTGCATTAATTAGACAATAGCATTTCCCAAATCAATAACTTTACTAACGCTGAAATAACTCAGGTACATTTCATTTATGGCCTAGTAAATGGAAATGTGGAGGCAGCTAAGTGAATTGATCAGGAACGTTATCCCAACAGAGTAATGTTATGTGCCAAAACATTTAGAAAGCTAGACGCCAGATTAAGTGACACTGGAAGTTTTAAGTGTAGTACGGAAGTTACTGGCAGACCTGCACTAGCAGCAATGCCTAAGTTAGAAAAGGCTATATTTCGAGAGATATAAGAAAACCCTTTGACTAGATCCAGGAAGATAGCACTGCAGCTTCAATTTTTGAAAGTGTGAGACGATTGCAATCGTGAGTTTTATTAGAAAGTGGCCATTTCCAACATCTGCTTTGATTTAGTGTCGGAATTAATTATTTTATTGAATGTTGTTGATAGTAATCAGCCATTTTTGTAAGAATAAGTTAGTAGTAGGCAAAAAACTCAAGCGATCTTTTTTATTGTAAATTATTAGAAGAATTTGGAAAGAATAGAACATTTCAAAAAAACCATTATCGTTCTACTTTTTATGAAGAAAACGACAACTGGCGGCACATAAGAATTGACTTTACACTAAAAATGTAGCTCTGTATTGATGTAAATTAATAACAAAACTTTAAGAACCTAGCATTGAGACCGTTCAACATTTATTTGAAATAATAAAAATTATATTTAAATTTTAATCATCCTTTATCTCAGAAATTAAATATTTCCGTACACATGTTTATGTAAACTTTTTTCTTGAAACATCCTAAGGAATTGCGCCTTGAAGTTAGGGACCGTACTTAGGAAACACCCGGTATATACGCGATATTATTTTTCCGAATTTCCTTGCACGTGTTTTTTATCCTTAAAAGGATAATGTTTATTGCGGCGACGTTTCAACAGCGTTTTCTCTATCATTTTCAAGCCTTTTTATTTTGGGTTTTTATTACGACTTCTCGTAATAATATTTCAAGTCAAAATAAAAGGGTTTGAAAATGATAGATAAGACTCCGTTGAACCGTCCCCGCTATCAAAACCGTCCTTTTAAGGAATAAATAAACGTGTAGAAGGAAACTGAAAAACAATAGCGCAGACAATCTCCACGGTAGCATACGACTTATTTTTGTTAATATGCGGTTCATAGTGAAGAGAAGAAGCGAGATTTTTCTTTCAGAGGATCTTCCATGTAAATATACGGAGAGGGGGGCATTTGCTTCACCGCATGCCAGTGCGCGCACCAAAAAATGCACCTTGTTTCGCTATGCTAAACATTAGTCTATGAGCACAACTTGCGCACCTTTTGACTGCAACACGTATCAGTAAGTGGGTACCCATTTATTTATATAGAATTATCTCTAGCAGAAAAGCAAGCCATTTCTCTTTGTGGTACTGCGCGCTAATGGGTGAGCACAAACGCCATAAAGTCCCTTGTTTTCAAATTGAGTTATCGTTCAACATCAATAGGCACTCTGTTGGGCATCTCTACGCATTTTCTTCAATACTATTTAAAGGTTTCTTCCTTTTGAGAAAACGATGTTCAGTTAAATGTATTTAGTTATTTCGTCTTTACCCATTTGTAACTCAGTCACAGACCACATCAGCACTTCTTTTTATCGAAAATATTGAAAGATTGGAAGATTATTAACCAGAAACTTCTCCCTCAATTTTTTTAGTTTTTCATAAATAATGAAAAAAATTCTAAACGATTTAAATGAGTACAAAAAAATAATTTAGAGAGTAGGTATATCGTTTGTAATTATGTAAACTAAGAATGGAAACACGAGAAAATATCTTTTGGTATACCCACAACATGTAACTGAACCTAAGTAACTTTATTAATATATTGCGACAACTTACAAGAAAAGAAACAGTATCTAGCTTTATTAGGGTATGGCAATGTTTGTAATTTAAAGCTAGCACCGTAACAAGAATGGGGCAAATGAAGCATCGGAATTTGGCGGAAAAAGCCAAGCGCGCTACTCAAGCTTATAATTCGCTAATTACGAGTGCTGGTATTAATTATCATCATGCAACAAATGTAATGCAATGAATAAAAGACTAATGTCTAATTGCAGTACTAATTAAAACAGACATGTTTCAGAACACCTCTATGTCAAAGTTCGTTCATAGTTATGATCTGCAAAGAAAGTGAAGCTGCTAATTTATTTCGATATAATTATTGCTTATGAATCTCCGAGTGGGATTAACGCATTTTAATCATACATCTAATTTCATTCCACTTATACCAGCAGGTAAATTTCAAAAGAATTTCATACGTGCTATAAGTTGAATTTTTTATGAATTGAACGTATGAGGAGAGTACATAAAATACATAGTTGACTAGCTCAGAAGCAAGCGGTAGAGTAGGGGGGGTATGTTGTAGCCTAAGTTGTTAAAAATCTTCTTCTCAGCGAAAGTCCAGTGCTTCATGCTAAGCCGAAACCTTCCTAAAAAATAAGAATGAGGAAGAGAAGAGTAGGGCACCAGACGTTCTTCAATAGTAACAGGAATACACCAGAACGACAAGATATAAGCCTGATAATTATTCGGAGTCAAGGTACAGTATCCACAGCAATAGTACCTAACGAAACCTAAATTCACTTAAAGTAAAATAAGGAAGGATACGATAAATTAGTGTAAACCAATGCCAACAGCAAAATGGACATTTATTCAATTCCCATCAACAATAAATAAAAAAACATATCAAAACATATTTATACATAAAAAAGTATCATAATAACAACGGTAATTTATATCCTGGTTAAGGACACGTTTGACAAGCGAAATGATTATTGAAATGCTTTTTATTGATTAAAGCTAACTTGAAATATTTTTATGAAGGCCTCGTACCTAACATATGCGATATAACGTTTTCCTAAGTATACGATAATTATAAATGAAAGCACAGTAAATAGTATAATCACTATAAGTCAAATTTAATACGAAATATAGAATGTTACAGTTAATTACTTATTGAAAGAATTTATGAATAAAAGCGTCAATTAAATTGAAATTCAGTAAATAAAATCTGAGTGTAAAGATCCCGTATAATAAAAAACTGAGCAATATACGTAATAAAGATATCTTATAACTATCTAAAATATGTCTGCACCACTGCAGATTATAAATTAATTGATTAATAGCGCAAGTAAATTGGCAGTAAAATCCTTCCCTAGAGAAATATTTGCTGAGGCGCTTATGTTTTACACATACACTGTATATTAAAAGTAAATAAAATAATTGTTTTAGATAGACCGTAAATTAAATCTTACATCTTACGTTAATTGAAAAGCTACAAGTTATGCAATAGAAATTAAGTTCGTTGAAAAGAAATTATTTAAAAATTATTGACGCAGTTATTTTACATAAAAGATACATTCGAGCATGTCTGTAAGAGCTAATTTAGTTTACATGAAATGACATTTATGAGAAATTTAATATTTAAGAGCATATAAATTTAACGTGAAATTTAGAATACGAAGTTATCACTTCTAGCCAAAAACAAACAAAACGCGGCAAGAAATTATCAGACAGCATCTTCACAAGAAAAATTAAGTATGGCAAAGTATTACAAGCCATAATTATACGTAAAATGTTTTATAATTACATGATGTTTTACTAAAGTGATTTCATACATTTTCAGGCTGGATTGCATCGTTCAATTAAAATCGAATGTCACGAAACGTATACATTACAAAGCCTATGCACATTCGCTAAGAAATTCTTAATTAATTATTTAATTGTTTACGACCTTTAACATTTGTGTCTATCAGCACAGCGAGAAGATGTTCTTCTAAATACGATGGGTTCAACTGGTTATCATCTTATAACAGAGGCCGTCTTTTGTGACGAGCACATTCCGTAAAGATACCCAAAATCAGTCAAGCAAGGACCTATGGGTCGAACTAAAGAATATAGAACAAAGGCGAATTATTAATCAACTAATGAGAGACTACTTAAAGCTTACAGTTGCGCAAATTATGAACAACGCCAGTAACAGCAAGTGAAAAAACTTTGAGAGCACAGTCTAGCGAGCGATAATGAAAAATATCAAATCTATTAATTCGAGATGACTCACACCCAAAAACATAGCAAAAAGAAAGGATTTATTTATTTATTTACGTCAGATAGCAATACCTCACAGGGAGAATAAATTACATGAAAGAATCCCTCTAAATTGTTCAAATAAATTATAATCAACCGTTTTTTTAAATGTTAAAATAATGGAAAGAATTATTACTCATTAGAACAAATATGTTTAACCATTCAAATCCCAAACAAAAGCGAATATTTGTTACTTAACACAAGAAATTCTGTACCTATTTCTTACTAAAAACTGTTTAACGCTATATACAGAGTACTTGCAAATAAATTTAAATTCAATAGAACTAATTAGCTGAATGTCAAGGCGAAACCGTGACAATAGAAGTACTATTTTCTCATTATTTAGCACAGTGAAGATCGTATATCAATACGTATGTGATAAGGAATTTAAAAATAACGACATAGGAGGCCGAATAAAAATTTTTAGATGTAACACATGTTGTATGCAGTGTAGATCCTAAAATATGAAAATAAAAGGCAACTGTACCAATATAGACTAAATGATAAGTTATGGGAAATATTTGATTAACCTACTGAGTATATTTTCAAAATATAAAAAAATAAATATTAGGCATGGAAGCGTTCATGGCGTATTTTGACTCACTGTTACACAAAAGTACACACTTCTAGGAAAGGTTGTTATTTACTGGCGAACCCAAGTATTTCATAGCTCTGGCAATAAGGTGAAAATTCGGACGATTGATGAATTAAATTAATAAAAAGTTGAGTGCCAATATATCTTCTAAACAGATGATTTCTTATCAACTTGGCGTATAAAGTCGGAGATCTGAAATTTATGGCAAGGTAATATTCAGGGAAGGTGTTTGGTAGAATTATAATTGATAGAGTTCGCATAAATACTGAAAGGAAGATATGGGATGTACAGGGTGGGTTCATGCCTGGACGAGGG
>JAHWXV010849011.1:0-12652 GCA_024586415.1 Phrixothrix hirtus
CTTATTCTTATATACCCACTTTCTACCAAGCTCAATTTTTGACATTACCAGAAAATGATCCGTCCCACATTCAGAACCTCTCATCACTCGTGTGTCCTTTGCCGATTCACGTAACCTCTCATCATAAACGATTCAATCAATCATGCTTCTAGACTCTCCTCTTTGCCACGTATACAAATATATATCCTTATTTAAACCACGTATTCGATACAAATATGCCCTTTTCTAAGCATAGCCCAACTAACGCTTCCCCATTCTCATTCGTTCTGGGATAGCCGTAAGGGCCAATTACAGGATATATGTTTTCTCTTCTTACTTCCACCCATCCATGCAGGTTACCCAGTAAAATCACTCTATCATTCACGTGATATGCGTTAAGTACCCCTAACTCTGTCTAAAAGGTTTTATATTCATCCTGGTTATCACCATTCACCGGAGTATAACACGCTACAACTATTACTTTCCTGATGCCTATCTTCATTCGAACCCAGAGTAGCTGGGAGACACCAATTCATACTCCCTTACATGGGCTTTAGCGAATTTGCTCAAAATCAATCCCACTCCCTTTGAATCATGCGTCCAACTCTTTACTCCAGACCAGAAACCTAGACCTCCCTCATTCATCTCTATCACTTCTTTCCCTTTCCACTTAGTTTCACTCACACATCGCACATCTAGCCTTCTCTCTCTCATTTCACTTAAAATCTAGTGTTCCTTTCTATATGTCTCTCTTACGTTCCATGTTCCCACTTTCTATTCCATGTTCTCGCGTTTATTCCAAGGTGAGCCAATCTTGTTCAATCTCAGCCGTTCACCATAGCTTTGATTGTCCAAAGCTTTGCTTTCGTTCTTTTTAGCAATATTCTTAAAAGGTAGACCTGGTTGCTAGCCTAGATCGTACCCTATGTCGATGTAGTAATCCCTACTCACGGAATCGACACCATACCGGTCAGTGTTGACGTATTTGGCCTACGTGCTACAAGGGCAGCCACAATCCCTTCATTACCCCAGGCATGCCTAACGCTATTCTATACAAACAAAGCCCCTACCATGAACGGGTTACTCTGCAAGCCAGCACATAGTTGCCCGTGCCGCGACTACTAGGAAATATATGTAATGCACTGACACATTCGGGCACCAATATATAATTATGTAATTATACTTGCTAGTAATTTCTCTTCAAACCGCTTTCGACATGTTTCCTGATAATCCAAGTCTTTCGTATTAGATGAAAATATTAAGGAAGCGTTTAATATAAACCCATCGCAGTTTTCAGTATGTGCAATGTATCTAAATTATATTTATTTATGAAATACGGGCTATGAGAATTATAAATAAGACTGATCAGTCATTGTTTCGTGCCGGTAACTGTGCTATTGTTAAGCTTCAACATTTTATTCCAAATAGTGACTGAATTATTGAGGTATAGGTATAGTATTGTGCATTTTTTCCTAAAATTATGTTAGATTTAAAAATTAAACACAAGAGTCAATATAAAGTTTTTAGTAAAACTTGGTAAGAGTACTACTGAAAGTTATTGTTCAGTGTTTCCTATACGTTTAATTTTATTGACACAATTAATTTATCGTACTAAATAGTTCGTCAAGCGGTTGCTTTGGTATACCAAGTTATGTAAAACCCCTTTTGTGTGTATAACGGTAATTACAAAACTTCTACCTGAAAATTAAGTTTTATTTTTATAAACTACTTAAATATAACAAAATATTTTTTATAGAGATAATCTATTTGTAAATGTGAGAAAATTGAAATGATTTATCACGTATCTTAATAAATACAATAATTATTTGAAACTATACCACAACCTATTAAAATTATTTAAAAAAAATAAATATAATTGTTGCAGATTAAACAAAAATGCAATAACAAGTAAGATTTATAATTAGCAGTGTTCGTACAGTTTATATTTACAAAACAGGTGGATTTTTATTTCTGGCGAAGTATTTAACTAAACATGTGGTAAATATCTACAAAAGAACTATGAATGACGATTACATAAGTCGCAGAATGTAATTTAAAATTATTTTGAACTAATTTTCGTGGTTGTTTAAAGTGGCTGCTTTATTAGTTGGCTTTAGCAACTAATTAACCTTCGGTTTTTTCCTGGTGTGCACTGTACGTGCACGAGCGAAGATGTATTCCTAAATATTGGCCGGAAAATTTCGAACACCGTTTAAATTATAATGTGGTTTTTAATTTCACATGGAGCCCTAGAATTTCATTATTATGCACTTGGCACTGACACTTTTATCTGTTGATTCTTCAGACGACAGATACTTAAAGACGTCGATTTCTCTTGTGTCAGGGATTACATAATTTGTGCTTATTTGCGGCGAAATTGTAGTAAGCCAATGATATTTGAATTTCGTTTTGCTTTTAACCAACCAGATTTAACTAAAATTCGTTAGAAACAACTCAGGCTATTCTTGCATACGTGACCTTTTATAATCTCCTTTACTTATTTCTAGCTTATTTTCTAAGTAAATATAATTCCGTTTAACCGCCAAAAAGGGATCTTTAAGGAATTTTTCTAGTTAGGTAAATTTCTTCTTTGTAAGTCACACGTTAATCATTTAAATATTATTACAATTTCTTCGCGTGCTTGTCGGTAAATTTTTGGTGTTTTCAATATTTTCTTATGCTAATATTAAAATTTTACATATACTATGAAATTTTGAAAGGCAAAAATTTGTATTCTTATTTAATGGAAGTATTTTTAATTCATTCTAAATCTTGGTCTTGTTGATGGGCTTAATTTAATGTCATTAACAACACCGAAAATTATAAAGAGAATTTTATATTTTGAATACATGTTTTTGAGTGTCCCAGAAGGTTTACTTCTGGTAGAGGAGAAATTGAGGGCGATAGTAAGTCAATACCTACGTCTAATGTCTGTGACAAATGATGGTTCTTCTGACTCTGATGCCCTTTTACATGAACTTAGTGGTTTCCCTGAAGAAATGCGTTGAACCGAGTTAGTACAGAAAATCTCTGGAGTTAAGCGTGTCTGTTAGGTAACAGTTACAATTGTCGTTCCCAAAATAAACATAGAAGAAATTCGTGTGTTGTATCACATTAGATTTTTCGTTGTTTGGAATAATTGTTCGGTAATATATTGACAGCTATATTCAAATCTTGTTGAATTTACAAAAATCATCGTAAAAAACATCGTTTTTCTCTAAACTTTTGTAAATTAATGTGAAATAATATTAATATCTTAATAAAACTTATTGGAAAACATCTCAAATTATAATACAATAAAATGCAAATGCAATTAACGGCTACTTTATTGTGCTCATGCGATGCAACTAGTGCAGAAACTGGCCTACGTGCGCTGACTCACACTGAAAATGGTGGGGTGATCCGCTGGCTGGCCTGTTAAGCTATTGATGGACTCAGCTGGATGCATACTTAGTAAGGAAACTTTCTGACATCAAAATGTAGGCGCTAACTCAGCGCCACCAAAATGTAAGTTGTTTTCTGGACAGCCCTTGTATATCATGACTATGGAAATTCTTATTTAAAATATGGAAGGGAACTTTAACGTTTCTACAAACACGTACTAAATTTTGTAGAATATCTAAATGAAGTTATCTGTATTGTTCAAATTTTGATAAAAAGTGAACCTTTTTAATGCATCTTTAAAAAATGTTTGTTAATAATCGTTTTGTATTTTCTTATGCGATAAACGCAAACTGTAAGACAATTGTTTTCTACTGATTCGTTATATGGACCACATACAATGAACCATATTTAAAACT
This sequence comes from Phrixothrix hirtus, assembly GCA_024586415.1. Lineage (NCBI taxonomy): Eukaryota > Metazoa > Arthropoda > Insecta > Coleoptera > Phengodidae > Phrixothrix > Phrixothrix hirtus. The sequence goes on from JAHWXV010849011.1 coordinate 3,780, forward strand.
GACGTCTAAATATTGGTTTTCGGACCATAGAAGTATTAATTACGCAGATTTAAAAATTCTAGACGTTTCAAATATAAAATATTACTTAAAATTCTTTAGAAATAATTAAATTTGTGGTTAAAGTTTTCTTACATTTGTTTCGAATTACGTCTAGTATCTGTTAGTAATTGTATATGTCCTTGACGTTGTAATGTGTATCACAAATTAAACGGGCGATACAATAGTTAAATAGTATAATGAACGTCTCAAGTACTTCAAATTAATATGTAAGTTCAGGATCTAAACTACACTTACAAATATTTCGAAAACTATACAATTTAGAAACATAATTTTTTAGTATACTTTGTCGTATACACCATGTATCTGCTACAACACAACACCCTGTATACTTTTTTGTAAAATTATTAGAAGGCTTTTTGCTTTCATCTGTTGTACTATAAATATAATTACGCAAAAACAGAGTTCCTGTTACCCATACGCTTAATACTAATTATTTTCATAGATTTCATAAATTACATTACGTATAGTGAATGTCATTGATGTCATGAACAAACTTTCTTCTGGGGTCCTTCGGATTTCTGATAATTGTATTGAATAACTTTAAATAGAAAATAATAGCGAACTAGAAATTATAAATAAAGTAACAAAACTTCCAAGTTATTTAATTATTTATTTAGACTCTGATTTATTTACGATTTACAACTAATTATAAAATTTTTAACGTAATCATTTAGTTCTAATATTTATATAAAGCACAAATTATCTTTTTACATCTTTACACACCAATATCAATTCCAGAATTAATTAACTAAGCTATGATTCAGTTCTTTATATCTAAACTAGAACGTCTAAAATACCTGACAGTAGCTCTCGTCCTAAGGTATGACTCATAACAGAAAATCCCAATGAGCGCATAACAAATGTCATTGCTAATTTTGTTAAACTGTCCCTTTCTTGAGGCTGTTGTATCCCGCAATAGCGATGCCGATATGTGCAGTTAAGATGTTTCAACTTCAGTTGTCGGATTATACGATTCATGGTGACATTTGCACTGAGAGTCATTCTTGCAACTAAAGTCCTTTAGCAGTTGCAGTCGACTATTTTTTTCCTTGGTAGGATCTGCCATGGATACCAACTACATGCCAAAACCTGAATACCAATGTCTGGAATATTACCTCTTATCATGTCACGCACAATTCTCCAATTAAGTTGATCTAGCACACAACCAATCCTTGCTATGGCTAACTTTTTCACCATTGATCACCCAACGGCTTCCAAAAGTCTTCACAGCGTACCTTCTGATGTGACCATACTGTAGTAATAAGGTAGTAGATGCATTGCTTACTCTGAAAGTGACGGCTCTGTAGATGACAAGCCTTTCCAACTTCTGACCCCTGCTGTAGTATCTCTTCTACACCACGATCTTTTGCAACAGTTTTATGATACGCCAAAATGACTTTGGTAACACCGAATCGGACTTTGCGGGATTCTGAGGATGCCGTGAATTTTGTAAATGATAGATCTTTACCCTTAATTTCCATATTCTCCACCTCAAAGTTCAAGTTATCCTTGGCCCGCACTCCTACCAGCGTGTGAAGGTAATCGATTCATTCGTACCTCTTTAGCTACTTACAAAAGCTTTCAACGAAGCCACTTCCGGTGTACTCCTTTGCTCCAGGCCTGCTACCGAATTTCAGATTATATGGTATAGGCTGTTGTCTCATGTACAGCTGACCGATACGCCATTAGAAATAGATGTAAGTATTGAACCCAGTCTCGTTGACGGCTTAAGACTACCATCAAGAAATATGTCACCATGGTTCGGTTCATGCATTCCACCACACCATCTAACTGCAGAGTCCAGTAGTCTTGATCATTCCTATTTTTAATAAATGACAATCCAAAACGATTAAAGGGATCTTTCGCTAATGTCTCAACTTCTGTAATTGTCTCCCGACTTGATAATGCGTTCTTAAATAAACTGATGCTCCTAAGATGTGTTTATTTCCTGCTTCTGTTTCCGGGAATAGACCTGCTGTTCAGGGTATAATATAATGAGTGTCCTTGTAAGGTCTAAGATCTAAATTTTCAAAATTTTGGTTCTATCTCAAAAATAAAATTTTTAGTAATTCTATCATAATCGTTTTTATAAAATTTTTAAGCCAACCCTGACGCAATTCTTTACTATTGGAATACGCATTTCTACAGTCACGTAAAATGAAATTGATACCACGACCTTGACTTACCAACATTATTTGTTTTTTCAAATAAGATCACTATTTTTCTAACTATGTAGGTGTATTTAAAAATTTACCACTGACCAACTTCCTTTTTTTGTATTTAATGTATTAAAAATTAATTTAATTTGTGATTAATAAATAAAATAAATTGTAAATACATACGCATTTTCTTATGGTAATTGTTTACCCAATAAGGTTTAACACTTTAAGCATAATGAATTATAGTTGTTAAACTTATTTCCATGAATTAGAACAAGAAATGAATAAATTTCATTACGTTTACAAATATTTTAATTTTTCAAAAAATGAGAAACAAGCTGTAGGAAATGTCATTAAATTCAGTAAGTACTAATTTAAAAAATATAAACAAATGACTATAGGAAATTCCAATAATTTTCAAGTGGTTCAAATACGCGCATACATTATGCTAAGCCGTAAACAAATTTACTTTCTAATTTTTCTAATATTTTTATAGTCGACTGGCCATAATGTAAACATTTATGAGTAAACTTCTGTAAACCCATAAAAATTATTTTGCAAAATCTCTGTTGATTATTGTAATTTTATTTAAATGAATGCAAAGAAAATGTGGTGCTCTTTATATCAAATTAATAAAGATTACGGGATTATCGCGCTTTTAAGGAGAGCGGGTTGTTTATTTTTTTATGCAATTCAACAGTTTTTTTACATCAAAACAATTTAAAATACCGGATTGATAGAAATGTCAAAGTTTGATCAAATTTTGATGACATCATACCGACTACGACGCTCTAAGCGATAAAACAAAGCAAAACCTTAAAACCTTAATCCATGAATTACTACGAAAAGCGAATAGGATCGAACTTAGTTTATGCTATAACTGCAATTCGATTTTTACGGGAAACTATAATCTTTTGGCCCACTTTTTTAGTTGAATCTTCCTCTAACTGCCTTTAAAGGATACCCATTACATATATAAATGGTTTCTTGACTATTCTATCGAATAGGTTATACATGTTAAAATGTATCATCAATGGTCTCCGTTTTCTGCGACAACCATTTCCAGAAGCACACATTTCACACTTTCGGTACGACTCCTTAACGTCTTCATTGCAGTTCATCCAATAAAATCGTTGGCGAATCTTTTCCAACGTTTTCATCACAACCACGTGGTCCCCTGATGGACTATTGTGCAGTTGTTGCAAAATATCTGCCATTCTATTCTTTGGAATTATCAACTGCGTCCACTTTTTAGTTCCATCTTCATTCTCTAGAGTTCCCTTCAGAAGACTGTAAAAAATAGTTATTTCTTCCTTCACTGCTTTTCTAGTTAGTTTACTTGCATCCCATTTCTTCCATTTCACTCTATTTTAAATAAATTACCTACTAGGTATGTACAACATACTTGATCTGAAAATGTAAGTGAATGTAGTTGAAATATAAATGCATCCAAAAACAAAGGTTTAATAATACTAACTACTTTAAGCAATATTTTGTTTTTTGAAAAATAGCATGAATCAATGGTTTTTGTATCTACGAGGGTAGTTCAATAAATTAGGTAAAATGAAACAAGCAGTTCTTTTTTCCGTGTAAAAGCATTGTGTTTTTCAACATAGTCCCCCTCTAACTCGATACACTTATTCCAATGATACTCAAGACATTTAATGCCTTATGTAAAACGAGATTTATCAAAGTCTGCAAATACGCGTCTACTTCGGTGATTACTTCTTCATTGAATGAAACTTTCTTATCTGCTAGCCAAGTTTTCATGTTTGGGCATAAGAATTAGTCAGAAGGGTGAATATGGGGCATGTGCAATTCATATATTCCTGCAGTTGCAATAGCTGAAGAATGTGCCGGTGCATTATCGTGGAGAAACAACATTTTTTTCTTTGCCAAATGTGACCGATATTCTTTGATTTTTTCATTAAACTGGTCCAAAAACGACAAGTAATACTCTTTTGATATTTCTCTACATTTTTGTAGGTAATTAATGAAAATTATTCCAAAAGTATCCAAAACAACAGATGCCAGCCGACGGTGCATTTGAACCAGCTTCTATCTATTATTTCGATTGATTTTTGGTTTTCGGGCTATAGTCGTGGATCCAAGTGTCATCAACAGTAATAAGTCGACGCAAAAATTCAGATGTATTACGCTTGGACAGTTTCAAATAATACGTCGAGGCTGTTGAATGATAATGCTTTTGGTCCACTATTACAATCATCTTGCAAAAAGCTTTTTATAGCTAAATCATCGTGTAAAATTGAAACTTTAATGCCTCCACGCACCTTCACTTTAATATCTGCCAACACAATATCATGCACTTTTGTCATTTCTGGTGTACGGGCAGCTATTAGCCTGCCAGGTTGCTAGGCATCGTGAACGGTCGCACGTCAATAATAAAGATCGTACAACCACTTGTTAATCATTTTAATTGACGGAGCAGAGTCTAGATATTTTTCGAGCTTTTGTTTTGATTCTGTTATTGTTTTTTCAAGCAGAAAATAAAGTTGAATGAAAACACAAAATCACTTTTTTGCACTCTAACGAAACTAATACAAGTTGTTTACTTTAAATGGTTGTCCAATACAAACTAATCAACAGATGTTCATGAAAATTGGTATGACGCTATCTGGGTGAATGCGATTTTATTCTCGTGGCGCCATCTCTTAAAATTTTACCTTACTTATTGGACTAGCATCGTATGTACGAGGATTGAATTAAAACTAATGAACATTTTTTATAGCAGTATAGTTAACTTTATCGACCAAACTTCATAAGCATTTCATTATTACAGTTGTCTGCTACCATTTCACCTAATGGAGATAAAATATGAGAAGTAGGTTTTGAGCAATTGTTTCGTTAAAAATGGCAACGACACAATTCTGACAGCGTTCTGTTTTAGAATCTCTTGTAAAAAAGGGAATTTGTGCCCCAGGAGTGTTTATTGTACATGATAACTCTCTTTTGGTGTAAGCATTGTTCGAAGAGAATAAAATTCTTAAAATATGGAAAGGCTGATATTCAAGATCGACAAACAGCGGGCATTAAAAACAGCAACAAGTCTTAAAATTAACATGTTCAATTCCGAGATTTCCAACTGATGTTTCTGTTGAATCGCGTCATTGTAGAAGTGGTCACCGTCACTTGACTATTCTTAAACACAGGTGTTAATAGGGACCGTATAACTCGCACTTGTTTTTAAAATGACTATTCTTAAACACAGGTGTTAATAGGGACCGTATAACTCGCACTTGTTTTTAAACGTGAAACTTTCCTAAAAGACAATAGAGCTAGAGATGCAACAAGTGCAAGTTAATCCTTTTGTTCTAAAATATTACAATCTAAAATACTATAAATATTTTAAATAAATATTATTCCTCGCTTGGAAACAAGATTTGCCGGATAATGTTATTTAAAATTGTCCCCGTAATTTATTCGCGCCATATGAAAACTGAAACATATGACTTCATTTGGTTGATAATTTTCAGTGCTTTCCAAACATCTGTTATCGACTTGTAACAATTAAACTGTATTTACGGTACATTTTTTATTTACTTACCTTCGCTTTGATTGCGGCCGTCTTTGAAATTTAATTATCTTATAGCACTATTTGCGTCATTGATTCTTAACACACTAGCTTGTGTGGGTGATCTTGAAACTACAACTGAAATACAGCGTAAAGACAGCGATTTGTCTTTTTACGCCTTTCAGTGGTTGCTATGGCAAAACTCTTTCTTACATTTAAAGTTACCAATTAGATTGCACATTTTAAACTGAATGTCTATCCCACTTGATTTTCTAACGTTGCCCTTTATTAAATGTTTGTTAAAATTCTCACGTTCGGGTAGTTGATCCTTTTACAACATTATGTAGTCAGAACCTAGTTATTGATTTCTTATGAATGCTTCTACTTTTAATCCTATAACTTAATAAGCTAAAGGAGATGCGTTCCTTTGTCGGAGGCACGTTTCCTCGATTCATAACCTATGTGTCAATTTTTTCAATCATTATTCTTAAAAAATTTATAAGTAATCAACTTTATAGAAAAAAGTAAATTTGGGTTTTATTATTTTGTATTAAAAAAGCTGACAACCATGAACACGGAAAAATACACGAATAGTAAACGTAATATGATGTTTTGTAAACAGAAACAAAGTGGAATTTATGTTCTTAGTTGAAGGATTTGTTCCTAAAACAGTATATGTCAGTCTAAGCGAATATTCTGCCGTTATTAATATTGGTACGTATAACTTTTCATTTGTTTGTGTAGTAAATTATTCTAGTAAACACAGCACTAGTCCGTCTTTTACGAACATTTAAAGATAAGCGTGTTCTGTGGCAACAGTTTTTGTCACTGATAAATGTTGTTTTTGGAAGAAATTCTGCGAACTTCTTTGACAGTTCGAAGTGTTGTAAAAATGAGTGACATTCAAGTTAAAAAAAGAAAATGAAAAAGGTTAAAGCATTAGCCCATATTAACCATAAAGGGAAGAAGGTTCCAGATCGCTTAGTTGGTCAAGATTTCAGGTTGTCTTGTAGTTTTTTCCTTGGTATTTCTTAACTTAACCTCGAAATTTATTTATTCTAGGTGTGAGATAATGACTATAAAGAAGAAGCAGAAAATTCCGATGATTATTATTCTCTACCATCTAAAAATTGACGTAATTACCTTCGAACCAATAAAGCAAAGGAGATCGCGATCACAGAACCTAGTAGACTATTCAGAAGCGCATCGAAATATATCTCGACAATACTACTCCAAATTATGAACATGCTGCTTCTTTTAGATACAAAGTACGCATTATGAATATTGATGGTCTAGCAAAAGAAGTAGTCGTCTGTTTCTTATTTTCCATGGAGTGAATATCGCTAGAATCAGAAGATGACAGGCTAATATGCGCGTATTTGGAAAGCCTCCAGTAAACAAACGTGGGAAACATCAAAATTGGCCTACTGCTCTACCGGAAGCTACTAAATGTCACATTAGGTCACTTAAAGCAAGATAATCGCACTACTCAATCAGAGAAAACCTAAATGAATACTACTTGCGTGTGACACTTTCAGTGAACAAAGTGTACCAACTGTTTATACAAGAATATAAAATTCAAATTTCATACAAGGTTTACTGGTCCATTTTCATTAATAAATTTAATTTAACATTTGGGTTACATGCACCATACACGAAAGTTTAATGCAGAAAGTAGCATCAGTAGAAAATGAGGAATTGAGGCGCAAACTGGAATTTGAAAAGGAACTTCACCTTAGGAAACGGAAGTGGAAATAAAAGCCAAATCAGGGAAAAGCGCAATAGTAATATGTTTTGACTTTATGCAAAACCTGCCCTTGCCGCATATCAGAGATAACATGGCATTTCGAGATTGACGATTTGGTGTTACGCTTTTGAAATTCACAACATTCAAAATGATGACGCAGTGCCGGTTCACTTGTTTAAAATGTTTGATAGCATAACATATTTTTCCAATCCGTGGCTATTCTTTCTTGCCCAATGACCAGAACTTCTCTCTCATAACAAAAAAGAATATCGTTGAAACGGCAGAAATATCAGAGCACTGAAACACCATCATTAAGAACGTTCGAAGCAAGCCTAGTCCTTTCAATTTAAGCAGGCTACCGACACAGACTTTCTTCAAAGCCCAAAATTGGCAGTGTAACTAAAATCACTTAGGATATATCGCATAAAAAGTGATCATACATTTTTAGACATAAGGGAATCATAGTGTGACATGGCGACAGTCAATTATCAGAAACGGAATTTCCTTTGGCAGTGAACTGCATCTATCATTCATGTACAAGAATTCGTTGCCAATTACAAGGCAAAACTAGAAGACCTAAAAAACTTTTGTAATGTATTAACTAAGAAAAAAATACTGTGAGTTTTACAATGCATTACTATACACTCAAGAAAAAGGGTATGACAACGCGTAGACGAAGAAGACAAGAGTAGCGGCTGTGAAAATTGATTATTTTATATAGTTTTAGTTAATTGTTTTTAGTTGTTAAAGGCAGAATAAATAAAAGCGTAGAAAACGGCCACTTACTTTTAATACATTCTTGATTTTAACGAAATTTGAAATTTGTATGAATTAGAAACATTTTGATAAGCCAAATTTGATAAGTTCCGCCAAAAACAGCACATTTTAGATCAAAAATCTAGTAGGTACGGGTAGGAGGTAACAATCATTATCCTAAAAGATAAAAATACTCTGTTAAATTACATGAAAGATATATTAAAAAAATCATTATCTGACAATTCTGCTTTTTTGACGTGCTGTGTTTAGAATAAACACTTTAATTACGTTTTATAGTAAACCATAGACAGGCTCGTATCCATGACAGACTTTTATGCAAAAATTTACGAAATATATTTTTCGATTTAGATTAAAAATTTTTACAAATCTTTGTTCACTAAGGGTCCGCGCACACGTGACTTAATGCGTCTTTTATCGAGGACACCCTGTACACTTACATGGGTATAAAAAAGGCAAGGTAAAATTTTACTTATATAGTATCATAGAGTTTAATGACGATATTTAATTTTTACTTTCTCTTACCTATATGAAATATAGAATAGAGAAAGTATTGTTTTCGTCCAAAATTTTCGATGTCAAAATTTTAGTGGAAATACAC
>JAHWXV010849115.1:0-17587 GCA_024586415.1 Phrixothrix hirtus
AGCAGATAAAAAAAAATACGTGTCTTTTATTTTTTGATGTTCTACAACATATCAAAAAATCAATGACATCGGTGAGTTTGGGTTGGGGCCCTTTCCTTGTGAGAAAGTCCATCGAGTGTACGAACCCAATCATTCGCAGCTGTATATTCCGAGAAAAGCTCAACCCCACAGCCTTTTTATTTTAATTTCTTCCAGCAAGTATATTCACATTCTCTTAGAATATCGCGTATTTTTTTCCAGATAATAACCATATGGTTAAATTTAATTCTTTAGTGTTTAATTTTAATTTGATTAAACAACAATTACCATCATCTTCAACATTTTTAATAACTGATAAATAATCATTTTAATGAATTTTAATGTTTTGCATGAATTGAAATTTTGTATATAAGCTTCCTACGCAGCTCTAAATAAACCTGGCTCATTTACTTTTGTTGAACTATAAAGCATATTGTCAGGCATATCTGAAGGTAATTTTAGTGTCTCTTTTATTGTAGATTTAATCATGAGATCCTATATCTTGTAAAAAATATAAAGGTATTTTATCCAGAGGTATGGATTGGAAAGAATATATTAAAATTGGCCAAATATAAAAATTTAATACTTGAAATTTTTAATAATTTTTTAAAAGAGGCGTAGTCACAATATTTTGAAGTTTAGTTTCTGGATTTTGCATAATTGTTTTAGAATTTAAAACAATTTCGTCATTAAATGTTACTCCTAGATATTTAACTGTCTCATTCTCTGTTATGGTGTCAATAAAATAATTATCTTTAGATGTAGGTGATAAATGCCCATCTGTAATGTTTATTATTTTGGATTTTGTATTATTTAAATGAAGCCCAATTTCTGCATAACATTGCTTTGCCATCTCAAACAAAATTATTGCACTTATCTCATCATTTGCCATAATAACCGTATCATCCGAAAAACCTAATACGCTTAATGGTGACAAAGAGGAATTTAATCGATAACCATACTCATTAATACCTTCCGATTCAGATAATTCTTCTAAAATATGATCAGTTGTTAAATTATATAAAGCAGGAGACAAGGGTGCTCCTTGCATTACTCCTCTTCTAAACTCTATCGCTTTAGTATTTCCACTTAACGTTTCAATCTGTGTTGAATTTCCTGTTTGTAAATTAATAATTACATCTTGTAGTTTTTCTGGCATGGAAGATGTTGTCATAAGCTTTGCTTATATCCAAGAATATTATGGTCAAATCATTTGTAGTTGATTTTACGTGTTTTAATACACCATTTAAAATTGTTGAGTTTATTTGTGTTCCAGGAAGATTTATGAACCCTCTTTGATTTGCATTAAAAGTGATGTAATTTTTTAAACGTTTGTCAAACATTTTTTCAATTATTCTTCTTACTACAGAACATATTGTAATTGATCTCCAATTTTGTAAAGACGTTTGATCACCACTTTTATATAGTAAAATGGTTCGTGCTTTTTTTAAACATGTAGGTATCCATCCAAATACTGATATTGTTGCGATTAATTTTATAAGAATTTCATAAATTATCTTATTCTTCAACACTCTAACTATTATCTTATCTGTTCCACATGTAGTGTCTACCTTAATTTGTTTGATACACGTTTCAATTTCTTTTACAGATACCAAAAGATTCTATTTATTACTAATTTCTAATCTTTCTTCATTAGTTAATTTCGATTTGTATTCATTTTTAATACAATTATTATTTGTTGAAAAAAAATCCCTATAGTTATTTTATATACATATATACATATATATATATATATATATATATATATATATATATATATATTATTAATATATGTATAAATTAGAAGAATTCATTTGTCGACTGTTGTTAGTTTCCTTGATAGCTCAGTGGTAGAGTATCGGCGCGTAAAGCCAAAGGTCCTGGGATCGAACCCCAGTTGAGGAATAAATTTTTCTAAATATTTTTAAATATCTAAAATATACATAAATATTTATATATATATAAATATCTTCAAGCCTTATAGGGCATGGTTTTAACTTCTCGCCACTAACTAACCTCACAGCTTTTCTACTTTGATTGTAACATAGGTATTGTATAAGATCATACTGATACTGTTTACGTCCTTTTTCACGTTCCTTTTTAGTTTTCTTTTCGAGATTTCTTAAATCTTTATAGGATCTATTCTGCGAAAAAGCTTTACCTTCTTTTCGAACTTTATAATATTTGTTAGCAGGATGTTTGGGTCCAGGTAAATCATAAATTAGCGAAGCAAGAAAATCTATAAAATTAGAAACGTTATAGTCAAAAGTTTCCTTATTTTCAAAAACTTGTGTAAAAATTTTATTATAATCTTGACATTTATTCTTATACACTAATTTTATATATGACGAATCTTCAGGCATTTTTTTTAAACTAACTATATCTTCAAGATTATCAATAGTTATATACTGAGCAGTAACACTATTATTTAGGATGGGATTTACGAATATGTATCGAAACATTTTTATAAAATTTTCCACATATTTTACATTCGCTTAAATCTTTATTGCATTGATCAACATTTTTTGAATTTGATTGTTCTTTTTCAGAACAGACTAAAGCTAAACCTTGTAATTTCTTTGATTTGCCCGAGTTATTAAAATATTATCTTCATTGAAATCTTTTTTATTACTTTGTATTAAATTATTATAAATTTTTTAATTTTTGGGAGTTATAGTTATTTTTAGAATGGGATTTGTTAATATGAGTATTGATATTTATGAAACTCTTTTCACAATAAAAACTTTTCTGCTTTACTTTTTATTGTCTATGGCTTGCGTGTACTTTTGTATGATATTTTTAGCAGATCTTTGGGATGAAAACACTATTTTACAAACAGAACATACTACTCTATCAACACTTCCCTTATTTTCATTTTTATGGAAATCATTGTCAATACTGACAGTTCTACTTCTTAAATTATATTTCATTATGCAATCACTTTGAGAACATCTAGTATCGCTTAAATCATTATTAATAATCATAGAGTTTTGTATTATAGGTTCATAAAGCCTCTGATATTTTGATAAAAGAGCGTCATTAATATGTGATGGTCCAGCTTCATCCATATCTGATTTAGAAATTTGGTAGCATCCAACATTTATAGTTAAAAAATTCAGAGTTATTTAATATTAAATATAGAATGACAACACAGATATAATGAAATACAATTTGACGTATGTCAAATTTCAGGCACTAAAAAATTGTATTATCTTTAATACTTTGTTTTACCCTAAATATCAAAAAAAGCAGAACTACTAAAATTTTACGGTTTTTATTCTCAGTTAGCCATCAATATTTTTCGCTCAATTTTTTATCAAGAAAATCACATTAATCGAACACAATTATTTTATTTAATACCACAGAAATACAAACAAAATACCAAAAATAAAAATATGTTATGAAAGATAACAATCAAAAATAATAGAAATGTTGAAACATATATAATGTTTACATCAAGTGCTCGAATTGCCGGCCATTCTAATTTATACACTTTCGGCATCGCTTTGCCACAGATCGGGTAGCATTGAAGATGTGTATATTTTGCATTCTTTGAATGCAATTTATAAAGTTTTCTCCAAGTTCGTCCATGATATTGGATCTATTTTTGTGAAGTTAATTTTTAATATCTCCCCAAAAATGAAAGTCCATGGGCGTTAAGCAGGGGAATGTGGGGGCTACATGTTTACTCCATATGTACCCAACCAGTTATCGTTAAAAGCATTATTAAGTAATTGCCTAACTAAGTGATTGTAACGCGCCGGAGCACCGTTTTGTTGAAAAAAGACTCTGTTTCTTAAGGCTAGTGGCATGTTGTCTAATTTATCTATTGCACATCCTTCCAAAATTATAATGTATCGTTCCGCATTCAAATTTTTGTAGTAAATCTTGTAACTCAACACTCTATTTTGAAAAATGCCAACCCAAACATTAAAGCCAAAACGTCCTTGTTGTATCCTAGCAACTGTTTGGTGAGGATTTACATTAGACCAATAATAATTATTATGTGTATTGAAGATTTCGTCGCTTGATATAAATGCCTCATGTGTCCAAATTATTTGTTGAAATAAATTTTGTTCAACTTGAATATTTTGTAAAAACCAATTGCAAAGGATAATACGTCGTCTTTCTTTGTCCCCAGGATGCAAATGTTGAACTTTTCTAACAACGTAAGGTGTTGTGTTTTTTCAAAATTTTGAGTGCTTTAAATTTACCTACACCAATGTTGTTTTCAGTTTCACGGCTTGAAACTCTTGGATTTGCTGCAATACAAGCATGGTATTTATTTTATCATCTTCCCTATTGACTTTATTATAAATTTTATTTCTCGGTTTCACAAATGATCCAAACTCACTGAAAATTATCATACAACCGTTCAAATATTTGCTTTTCTGGCTGACGACGTTCTGGGTACTTTTCAAAATATAAATCAGTGGCCGCTTATTTATTTTTTCCACTTTCGATATAACACACAATCATATCAACTTTTTCAAAATTTTCAAAAAAATGCATTTTAAACTATTTTAAACAAAATGTAAGCTTGGTAACTGTTCTTACACCCGTCAAATTAAATTGAAAACAAAATGTTTCCTTTCAAACACCACTTATTTATTACATGAGTACTTGATCAATTAATAGAAACATCAAAATTTTAGTAGTTTTGTTTTTTTTGACATTTAGGGCACAGCAAAGAATCAACTATTACATATATTCTTAAACGTAAAAATATTTTCTATTTATTGGATAACTCATATATGTATAGGGTGTTCCATACTAAAAAACACTATTTTTTAAAATATCTCAAAAAGTAAAACATTTAAAATTTGTGTGCGTACAGCACTGGATTACACATAAAAATTCTCTTTAAACATGTCGTTACAATGTTTTTCTATTTTTTATAATAACGGATTTACGGGAGATTAAAGAAAATAATAAAATTTGAAAATCTCTTGTAATACTTAAACCAATCAAGTTCGCTTAGATCTGCCTGTACAATCAAACTAAACTTAAAAAAGCGGACGAGACATATCAGATTTTATGTATTTTGAACTATTTAGCATGTGCCCTATGAAATCAACCAAAATAACCCGCCCTGTATATATATATATATATAAAATGTGTACTTTCGTTTTTTATGTAGATATTTTATGTAAGCCACCGTAAAAAGCTTAATTTTTTTTAATTATAAAATTATTTTGGAATTCGTGTTAGAACAAATAATTCGTGCAAAAAAGACCACGTAACAAAAAGTTGGGTGCATACTTTTTGTACTTCTTTATCTGCTATGTTGAATTACTTTAAGGTGCATCTTTCAGATTTTATATTATCTATGGAAAATGTATAATAATGATTTCAACCCAGCCCAATACAGGATGCGAGCTTAGTTTCTCTTCTATTGAAGTTAATCTTAATTCTGAAAACGAATTATAAATAAATGAAAAAAGAATGGAATTATAATAACACAAATTATTATTACACAATTGTTTAGAGAATGGGTTTATTATATACAACACCTTTGTTACAACAATTTAAAACTGTAAATGATTTACATGACTGAAAATATATGTACACACATCTATTAATTTCAAGCTTGTAGTAGAATACTGACAAAATTGATTAAGAAAACCAATCAAATTTAGAATATATAGGCTATACAAAATAATGTGTAAAAAATGAGAATAATAGTTACTATAATTTATTAGTGACAAAAAGAAAACTAAATATAATAACCAGATATTTGTTCAATCACTCGAGGATAGAAGTTCCAATTGCATAAAAAAGCAGATTATCAACTAATCATAGTAGGTTATTGGCGCTGCTATTGACATACTAATATTATATGAAGAACATTACGTTCCCAGACGTAAAACTCGTTTCATTTAATGTATGACCAATATTTAAATGTACCGTTTACAATTCAAATTTATTTTAGGTAAGACTTACAATTTCTTTTTCAATTCAAGGAGAAAGTGTAATATCATGCATAATGAAGTTGTTTTTGATACGAAAACTACTTCAAAATTGAAAAACATAAAAAAATGTTTAGTTCAGTCTACAAAGACCGGTCATCGTGACATACTTTCAATGAATTTCAAGATGAAGAAAGTTATTAAAATTTGCTAAAATAATCACGTACCTGAACTCTTAAATTATATACAATCTACTGGGTTGTAAATCAGGATAGTTTTCTAATTAAAAAGGCTAATCAAAGTAAGTCAAACTATTACTGTAATCTCATTTCTGTAATAATTACTGAAAAGTTTATTTTTGTACAATTTAAATTTTTAAGCTGATCAATAATTTTAATTTATGAAATACATATCAAAAATATATTCAATTAACTTACTACATTTCTCCATAAGTAATATTAACAGAAAAAATGCCCTCCTAATCTAAAAACCGAAATGCCTTGTGAGAAATAATCATAGGAAGAGAGCGCAATTTAAGCAAGATGTTACGCAATGTAGAGATCTGGAGCAAGTCCAATAACCGAGTTTACAGCCATCGGTTTTACATATTACAAGCATAAGTAGATTAAAATAATTCCACAACCATTGTATGCATTTCCAGTTCATATTGCTTATCACATTTTGTAAATAAACGAAATAACAATTAATTTCTGCAAATTTGAGTGTTATATCATTCTATATATTTTTAATTCCTTTAACTGTGGGTATTTAAAATACCTTAAAAATATTTCTGAGTCTACAGTGTTGTAAATTGGAAAAAATATTCGCCCAATCAATCTCTTTGCGATAAGTCCGCTCAAACATTACTTTCTCTAGGCACAAGGACTTTACAATACACAAATGTCGATTTTTATCACTCCAAATGGACATGACATCATGCTTTAGTGCTAAAAAGGATTTCATTATGATCATTTAAATTATTCAAGAAGTACTGACAAGTTTAAAATCGTCGAAGATGATCAATAGGTAACAATTCCTGCTTTTGCTGTTGTAGGATACGGATGTATGTGTATAAGCCTATTTATTGGAACTGAGTATGACTGTTGTTTTTAATTATTGATTTAATACTTCGTGAGCAATGTACATGATACCTTCGCCGTGTTTTACAGGCCAGCCTGCTATGTTCTGCCGGTTTAATAGAAAAGCGACATATCTCTTTGAAGTGTTTTGAAAATCTTTATAATCATCTGCCCCTGTTAGGAATTTTATTGAAATTCTTCTGAAAAATTTTGTAAGAAATGTTTCCAAATGCCATAAACGTCCCCTCGTTTCGAAGGACCTTTCAATTAAAAACAGTTTTTGCTCAACTCTTTAAATCGTCGTGATGAAAAACACTGTTAAATTTGACAAAGCTTTTGCAAAATTACAGCAAAGTCAAAACTTTACCAGTCGTACAATGTAAATCACAGATGTAAACAAAATAGTTTAAGTTTTGACATTTGATAGATAACAAGACGTATATAAAGTAAAGGAATTATTTATTCTTAAGGGTGGACTTGTAGTGCTGTCAATGCACTATCGTATGCAATAAGGAATTGTAACGATTTTTTGACTAAACCGTTAAAACTATATCCTTTTAAACTGTATTCACAATTAATGTTTAAATACATTTTTCATTTACATATCCTTTTGCACATTATTTTCTGTTATCTTCTATGCCATTAGATAGTGTTTATTCGTCAAATAATTGAGTGTACACGAGGACTTCAATAAAAACAATGTTTCCAGTAGGAGCATCGTTGCCTTTCACATTGTAAACATGTGCTAGATTTTTACATTGATTTCCTAGAAAGCTTACAAGTTTTGATTTCCTGCATTTGAAGCTAAAATGTAAAAATACCTACACTAAGGATTTGTGTACACATAGGTTGTGATCGTTTCTAAATCTGGTTATTAATTTGAATTTCATGATTTGCAATACTTACAAGTATATTTCGACAGTTTGTTATTTACAATTTTACAATTTAATATTATTTTCAGGCTTTTAATCCTTTTTTGACTGTTTACTTAGTCTCGCTGGAATTTTAATTCATGTCATTTGTTATTAATTTTACTGAATTTGCAAGATTATTCCTTAAATTGGTTATAAGTAACCCACTGCAACAATCTACACAGTTTAGGAATTTTCCATTGCTAGATAATAAAACGTGGTAGTATGCTGCTGCATTTAAGAATTACCCAGATGCAAATTAGTTGGAATGAATGATTGATTTTGTTGACTAAATTCACCTCCATAAATCGAAATTGTAGATTATCAATTAAAAGAATTTTCCACGATGTCATTCTTAATGGTTAGGCAACACAAACGAATAAGTTAATCTTCATAAATTATATCATATATAATGTTCAATATTTTTATACACTAATTAAATTGTAAATTTTCGAATTTCTTTATAATCTAGTTTTAAAAAGGTTTAGCAATTGAGTTCCCTTTGTTTAACTGACATCATATAAATAGTTATGTTAATTAAAAAAATTACTAAACCATTAAATATTAAAACATGTATTGAAGTCAACGCGAGCGATTTACATTGCACCAACAAGCGTTAAAGTGAAGCTAAAAATTTTAGAAAGGTGATTTTAAATTATATTTAGACTAAGTATAATATAAAATTAGCTTCCTTAAAATTTTTGCCTTCATTTTAACCCTTACAGGTGCGAAGTAGATCGCTCGCTTTGATTACAACACACATTTTAATATTTAATTACCCTAACGAAGTCGGTAAGTTACTTCCGATCCATTGGTAAATCACGTTAGGCTTTATGTAAGCAATTGCTGTTTTATACGATAATCTTTTTAGTGCGGTGCTTGCAAGTCGACAGGATGTTTAGTTTAACTGATTTTAATAACTTATGTGCGTTTATAACCGAATGAACTTTGATTGTAGGTGAATTGCATTTGGCCAAGTGCAGTCTCCATTCAGAAGGTTTTATCAATTAATTTCAAATTTAATCAGTTATTTTTCAATAACGTTTGACTGTTGATACTAATTAATCTTTGCACTTGCAATGGCTAATTAGATATGAAATGTTATTGTCTTTGTAATTTAACTGATGTCAGTTAGTAGACCATATTACTGTTATTTTAATTTCTTATTGGTGTAGATATTAGACGTGTTAAATTTCTATTTAGAGATTTGCCTACCATTTAAAGGTAAACATTAAAATTACGCAGTCACAGCTTCTAACCCACACTTAAATTTATTCTTTATGGCGTCCTGAGTTATATTTCTTTGAGTTTACTTTGACTATTTAACAAGATTAAGCTAGCAGGTGAAGTAAATATTCACTGTTTACACCATTATTGCATGCTTCTTTTTGTCGCCATAGAGTAAATATTTTTTATTAAATTTTTTTGACGTTTACGCATTTTTTAAAGTTAGTTTCAAAGTCAATGTGAAAATAGACTGAACCTTGCTAAGAATTCTTTAATGTGAAGCATTATTATGTTTTATTTATCAACACAAAATAAATGTGAATGACGAATAACTGTTTCAAGTACTATAATACGCGCCTTGGTACTGAAATTGCCGAACTTCTAACCTCGAACATTTGGAGACGATTTTAATACCCTAACATTTACAAGCTTGAACACAACTCAGGCAGCTGGATGCTGGATGTAAGCACCTATTTTCAGTTTGTAGATAACATTAACAAAGATATCGGAAAACTCTGCAATATTGCACAGACTTACCATAACAAACCTGTTATGTATACGATAGATGCTAACTCGAAATCGCACCCATTTACTTATCACGGTGTTAACAATACAAAAACAAATATGGAGGTGATTCTTTGTGCTATACAAATACATAACAGAATTATGGATTGGAAGGTAATTGAAAACCGGACCAAAAGCGATCACAACATTATTAGTTTCATATTGACCACAAAAAATAAAACAAAAACAATTACAGACAAACAAAAAGTTTTCAACAACAATAAAGCAAATTGGACAATACTACAAAACTCTTTCAGACCACCGTCATTAATACAAAGAAGAGAGGACATAGACACATACATTAAAACGTTAACGAATACAATAACAGACGTCAAGACAGTTGCAATCCTCAGAGATTACCCAAAAACAAAAACGAAGACAACTTTTTAGTCTAATTACTTTACAGAACTTCAGAAAAAAGTTAAAAAAGCCAGAAAAATATATCAAATAACAATAAGTCTGGAATTATGAACTCCAGCTTTAATACAGTATAAAAACATTAAACTCTATTATGGTAATGAAATTTACTTAACAAAATTAACAGCTGGATAACTTTTGTAACGACGCAGTTAAAAACAGATTCATTAGGTTTGCCACATAAACTGGCAGCATGAAAAATTAATTTATCTACAGACATTAACATGCTACGCAAAGTTTTAGATCTAGTTGTTAATAGGTTTTGCTCGAGTAAAATTTGTTAACCTAAAAGACAAACAATTTGATGCGTTTGTGATCCAGGAAAAAATCCTGCAACTTGACTGCACTTTGTTTGGAAATTTCAGTAATATGGAAAGTTGCGCTTGGCGTACATATTATAATATTATGTGCTGTACTAAATCTTTAAGTCGCCATGTACTGAATATTGTTTGTATTTTTTCTTTTTGTAATATTATAAGTGATTTTTTAAAGAGTTTTATGATATATTTCTACGTTATTTTTGGCATACGTTCCATATGTATTTTCGGTTTTGATATATTTATTCCTTAAACAAAATGTAAAAATAAGTACGAATGATCGGAACTCTTATTTATTTAATTAAAATTATATTTTAATTACGTAGCGCTCATTTACCTAAATATATACTACAAATCGTGCTAAAAATATAATATTGCTTCAATCGGTCTCTAGAGTTATATATTTCCCGCAGGTATGTCACATTTGGCAAATGAGACTCGCTTCGAGATCCTCAAGGTAAAATTCTTGTTAGTTTATTTAGACTTTTACTGCCTAGTGTCAATTAATTATTAAAATTCTCTTTTGTAAAGAACTTATTTAAGAATGAAGTAAGATTATTTTTCGTTTTCCATTATTTATTGTGAATACTTACTTTGCTTTCTTCCGAATTTATATAGTTCTTCCGTCACGGCTACTTTCATGCCGAAAGTTCGCTCTCGCTTATGATATTTAACATCATTTAAGATTCGGATGTTTGCATAGCGACTCATATGTTGGAATCGCACGTCGACGCCTGATTCGTAAAATTGTGACGGCATTGCTGCTATCTTCTCGCTTTGATCCTATTCATTTTAGTCTAGACACACACGCCCTTGGCCCCGATTATTCTGTGTACCATCAATTGTTCCTACTTGGACAATCAGCTCTCGTATTGATTATCGGTTGGCACTAGTTCATACATTTGAACAACATGAAGATGACTCCCGCAGCCTCCTTTATCATGAAGCAGACGTCACGAGTAAACCCTTTTTAATTTGAATTTCTTTTACTAAACTATTGACTTTAAGCACTTTAAGCATTCAGATAATTGCCGACATAATTTTTGTTACTGTAAAGTTTAATATTTTATTCTTCGATAGGGCACGCCCATCCAATGATGCCTGATGATCTTAACGTTTACCTTAGGTCAATAACTGTTGTTACCGGATGTAAAATTTATGTGAAATGCGAGAACATCGTAAATTTCTCTCTATTTTTTATTTCAAGTATACTTTGAAACTTGTACATTTCTAAGGATTTAATAATCCATTTTTGTTGTTACTTATTTTTCTTAGTTCGCTGTTTATAACAATTTATCTCTTTCAGGAATTTAGATAAAAAGTTCCGACGTTGTATTTTGCGAATTAAAGTTTCATCGACTTAAGAGTACGTTCACCGTACGAGTAACACTTTAAGCCGTCTTCAATTTAAGCTTTTATCTAATTCAACGACGTGGCGCCTGTCAGAGTATGTCTTTCTTTCAGAATTCGCATTTTACGACTTGCTGCGGGGAAACATAAGATTAAAAATTATTAACAACACTTATTCCTATGGCAGCAACCTGCTCTAAGTTGTTTCGAGTAGACAAACGAATAAACCTTAGGATAAGAAACTAATATATTTTGATCGCTCATAAAGCATGATGATTTTTTGTTATTAAATATTCATTAGAAATCCTCATCAAAAGCTAGATTTTCGGCTGGATTCAAATCGCGAATATTAAAACTTCTGAAGGGGTCAATATGACATCTCGTGCATTTTGCGAGTATTAACTTTGTATTTAATTTATTTAAAATGTTTTAATTTTGCGACTTTCATTATCTTCTTTTAATATGAACTTTTGTTAGATTTCAATAATTTATTTACACCCTTTTTTAAGTTTTTCACTAGCATACCTAAAAGGGCCGTTATTGTAACTCTTCATAAAATTGTTGTAAGTTAGTTTGATTTTGCAAGTCGCGTCTATCCGACTATTTCGTGAGTTTGTGCCGGAAGGTTTTCAAGAGTTCTTTTGTGGATTTATTCAAGAACAAGCTTTATAATATTTAGCAAAGCTGGGAAAATTATCTGAAGGTAATAGTGAAGCTGGTAAAAATCCGTTTGAAATGTAGTCTCACAAACTGTTGTTAGCGAAGGCATTGGTTGCTTGAAATTTTGTGTCAAATTAACAATAAATACTCGTCAATCTTCTACATCTGCTGTGACTAAAAGATAAAAATCAAAATATTTATCTAGCGATCAGTACCACACAAATTTTAAAAGTTTGTGAGGTAAGGGTAGAAATAAAAACGATTAAAAATAATGTTGGAAATGCAAAACAAATAAATATACACGTGACACCTCTGAATCGATGGCTTTTGCCTAGTAAAATGTGGCTCGCTATTGGCGTAGTGAATTTCGTTTATTTATTGACACAATTATATCCTAAAACATATTCAGAAAATGCACTAAAATTGGGGCGCAAAGACAATTCTGGAGAGATCACTAATCCGAGCTGTTCTATAGCTCGCAGCTTTTATATTTTATAATTGTGGTGAAGTTTGAGGTACTTGTACGTTGGTTAAAGAAGTAAGGACCTTCTTACCGATACTATGTAACGTCAAAGTTTCACGATATATTAGATTTTTATAAGATTTGACATTCGATCAGCAAGTAAACGTCTGCAGAACAACAAATTTCCTTTGATACTAGAACTATAGACCAGATTCATATCTAATTGCAATTTTTGTTATATTCTTGGAGCGAATAATGCAATTGCTAAGCAGTTTTAGCTGGAAGTTGGTACAACTTACAAATATGTTTTCTATGGATTTCTTAGCTAGGAAATGATAACATGAGCCTAGAAAAGTAATATTTTGTTGAGTATGTAGCTGTCAAGTTGACGGAAACAATAGTACCTTAGAACAGTAAATCGTGCCAGAAGAGAAATTTCTCAGCTGTCAGTTTCTAGAACCCAAATAAATCGTAAGATTAAATCTCATTGTTAATAGTAGTTCTTGTTATTTATTTCCGTATTACATTTTTGTTATTATTTCAGTTTAAGTAACTGTCAACTTGATTTTTTTATTACAAATGTGAATATATTGACTACTTTTATTGTTGCAGACTATTCTATTTAATACTTTTCAGGTGTGTGAATCTCAATAAAAACAATTAACAATTACAAGAATTTCATCATTTGATTCATTATCATAATCTATTGTTATTGGCCTGGCGGTCTAGTTATTCTTGTTAACCTGAACTTTGGAATGCCATCCTGAGTTAATTCTTTAGAAGTCTCATGCATCTTTCTTTTATACTCAACCTAAAGTATATGTTATAATTCGGCAAATTTTACTCTTTTTTTTGTGTGTTACAGTTTTCACGAGGCTAACAATCCTCATGTAATTGTGCAAAAAAACTAAATTTCAAAATTTATACCTTTTTAAAGTTTGCGGCTTTATGGCACAGTATTAAAGCTATTTATGTAGTTTTTTGACTAGAAGATTTCTAAAAAGGAGATATATTCCGTAATAAAAAGTGGAACTTATAATTGAATGAACGCGCCTAGTGAATTCTATCACAGAAGGGCTTTAAATGCTTTATTAAAGTGATCCATCCAAAATGAAAAGTGAGGTAAGTTCCAATTTGATGACAAATCGGTACTTGAGGACCGCAATAAATTTGACGAAATATAAAAATAAGATAGATTTTAAGGACGCCACAACTTTTATACACAGGTTTATTTAATTGTATCTACTATTCTAACTTTTGACAACAACTACACATTGCTTCAACTAATAGTAGAAGTAAAATAGTTAAAGAAGGGTTAACAACATATAATAACAATAATCAAATTCAAATTTTTATATACAAGTTTACTCGATTTTTCTGCTTGGACTACGATTAGCAATAATTATATATAGTTAAAAATAATAACACATTGACTAGAAGTCGAATAAAAGAGTACCTAGTAAAAAATAATGCTTGAGTCTTACTTTGTTGAACTTTATTCAAAATTTAGAATAAATTTACTTAGGCGCGTATTTGTTTAGCACGCACAAAACAAATGATATACTTTGATAAAACAAATTAATAGTTTGTTTAGCAACGATCCTAGAAATAAAAGCTTGCAATTAATGTATCTCCTTGATATCGAATAAGATTAGTGAATAATTTAGTTAAAGAAAGGTAATCTAGTTAGTTGATTTCTTTGAAAATTCAAGTCGTTGGTATCGAATACGTATAATAAGTAGAGATACCCATCCTTTTGGTAATCAATCTTCTGTAATTCAAATCCCTGGATAAGAATCATAGGACACGAAATTCAACACATTTTGAATTCTTTAATACCTTTTAGTGATCACCAATTGAAAATGTATTTCACGTCCAATCCATGATTTTCAATTATTGAATAAAAGAAAATTATTATCTGGTAGGAGCTTGCTTCCTTTTAAAACAGCACATAAAGACAGTCAAAATTCTACTTAAGATTTTTAACTAAACTTTGCGAGGGAAGAAGGATCACATGATATAACACAAATACCAGGTTACTGAGTATTTTAAGATTCACAATTTAATCTTTCATTTCTAAGTAATTGCTTAATTTTAATGAATGATTACACAATTGAAGTGTTCCCAAAATAAAAGTTCCACTCAGTAATAAAAGAAATCGTGTATTATTATTTATTTCATGTTACAATGTTAAACAAACGTTTATTAATGAGAAGCTTTCTAAAATTTGTATAACGAAATATATATTTTTAAATAGATGAGTAATTTTTAATTAAATCTTTACTTACTTTTAAATAATGAAATACAGGGTGATTTTAAAATCCACAGACAAACTTGAACAAACACGCGGGTGTAGTTCTAAATCAAGAGACAAAAATTCTTTTTAAATAATTCCATGCTGTTTCCAGAAAACGCTGAAATGATAAAGACTTGTCTGAGATCCTATGCAATTATATGACGCAGTTGTTAGTCATTCTAAAATAAAATATGCACATATATAAATCGAGAATGTTCATTTTATTAAATGTTAATTCATAGACCTTTTATCTTATCAATCGCTGCTAGCTTCAATATTTTTCGTTACTGAAGTGTATTAATTTTCAGTTTTGTGTGTTTATTAATCTAATTCCATTTAATTTTAAGTTGAATATCGTGTTTGTGTAAATAATAGACGGATTAACTAATATCAAAATAGCGGACATAGTTTTAATTTGCGGCGAAGCATTTTGAACGCTTCTTGTAAAAAAGTAAATGTTTCCTTATTTTTTATGAATCTTAAAAAAGGAACAAGGAAATATCAAAATTGTTATAATAAAGATCTGGATATGATTTTTAGTGTAATTAAACATGTTAAAATTAAATGTTAAATTTTTGTTTACAAACGAATAAAACTTGGAATAGGCTAGTGTACATATAAAGTAAACATATATAATTTGATTCATAGCAAAATTTAGGGTAGTATTTAAGTAATTTTGTTGTAAAGTCTCCCAAAAATTGAAATATTTTAACTTGTTATTGGTGGTAATAAATAACGACTGTAATGTTGTTAATTAATTTTTATTAATGTAATTAAATATTCAAATGTTTTCGTCATTATAATTGGTTGACTATATGAGAACATTATCACGGATTTTTTCTAAACTGTTCAATTATTGTTGCATTAGCGGAGCATAATATGGTTTATTACAATATTGTAGGATTGAAACATAAAAATACATGCTAAAAAATTCTGTTAGCATTTATTATGGAAGGAATGCTTCTGCTTAGAATTTTAAGTACTGGGGCGCAGCGGCAGGATGATCATATGGCATCGTCGCTAGAGCGACCTTCAGTTGTTCCGGGAGTATCTTGAAGTAGAATGAAGGATAAAACATAATTGGCGCACTCCAAGCGCTTCCTTTGATGACACTTTCCCGCTTTATAAAATTACTGTTTGATAAGAAGAAAACTCGACAACAAAGTACAATTAATTTGAAACGGTACAAAATGTTAATAAAAAATGACGTAACCATTAACCTGTACATTATTATCTATAATGGTTGTTTTAACTTAGCGTGTGCACTTTGCTAGCGGGTATAACTTAAGCAGGTATCTGTGGACAAAGCGCAACACCTGTTATCTAGGATTTTTATTATATTAATACAAGTTAGTATTGACAACAAATAAAGATAAAAACGTTTTGATGCTAAAGGTAATTCCGAAAAGTTAAATTAACTACCAAAAATTCGAATTACGAAATTATAACGAATTTATTAACCAAATAACCATTAAATATTTACCCAAGTTTACACTAAGTATCAAAATTTATACACAGAACACTTGATAGGTAGTATAAGAATTACAGTAATGTTTTCTTAAAAATAACACCATATTTAGGAAAGTAATTTTAATTAAAAATGGAATGTTACAACTTTTATTCATTTTTAAATTTTCATGCACAAAAACAAGACATGTAATTTTAAACACGTCTAATTACACAAAAGACCATAATTAGATTTTTATAGAAAAGAACGGCAAAGTATCATACTAACTGAATTATATACGACACCCTGATTGCCGTTATTTTGTAGTAAAATCAAAAACTTTTAATACTATACTATGAAACCTATCAATGGTTACGTATAAATTCCGTAAATGCAATATACGACAACGTACATACATATGTAGGTCACATAAAAACGAATTCAAATATCTCGAACTGTATTTATTCCATGCATTACACTTCAATCAAATTTGAATGCTTTACATTGACTTTTGTCAACTATTACAGTTTATAAAAAGATCAATACAGTAAAATCCGCTAATTCCGACTATATAGGTCCCAGCATCTGTCCGGATTAATAAAACTTCAAATGAATAAAGTCATATAAAAATGAATTAGAATGAGTGTGCAATAAAAGACTGAGTATTTTAAACAAAAAGTACTACTGCTTAACAGCTTATCTATCGTAACTGGAAAATAAATATTCACTGATTTCCTGTTGCGATATCAGAAAGGTTAATTTTGATGTTAACCAACAGGAACAAGGGAATACGAATTTTGCTTGTTGAAAGCCTTTTTACCTTCTCTTACCTACGAGGGTTGCCTTTTATGTTGTTACAAATGACCACTAGATGTCGCTAGTGTAATAAGTTATTGTCATATTCGTAAAATTTGACATTTTGTATTGTA
>JAHWXV010849119.1:0-13566 GCA_024586415.1 Phrixothrix hirtus
GGCATATAAGTGCATATTTTAAAGGCAAACAAGGCATATATATGCGCATATTTTGGCTGCATTTAAATGCATATATTCCGCCCCCTATTAATAACTATTACCATCTTTAACCTCATTGGGTGCGTTCCGTTTGAATACCCACGTGCTGTAAGCGCTTACGCTTATAAACGCTATTTTCAACCGTTCCATTTAGTGCTCAAGCGCTTACAAACACTTACATAGAAAGGTTCCCTTTGGCACGTAAGCAATGTTAAGCAGCTATAAGCGCGGCAAAATGATAGATAAAAAGAAGTTAACCGCAATATTATCTTAAGTATTAAAATCATTGAGCATTGCGCGCGCGCGTGTGTGTTTGTGAACACGATAACTCAAAAACAATTAGCCCTAGAAAAACAAACTTTTATATTTGAGTTTCTATATGTAGTCGCACGTGACCGCAACAATTTTACTAAAATCGGATAACCGGAAGTGCCACTTTACTCTTGTTATTTTTAGGTTTTTTGGGATTATTTCGAAATCGGCTGTAACGATTTTCTTTAAAATTGCTATACTTCTTAGAAATTTAATACCCTTTCATATAATCTAGGCGGTTTTTCACATCATTTTCTGCAAGTCGAGTAACCGGAAATACTTTCGCCATTAAGTCTGAATAAGATAACTATGAAACTAAAAGCCCTAGCTAAATGAAAATTTATATTTAAGGTCACAATCACCTTGGCGTACTAAATCAAGAATTTAGTTGAAAGCTAATAACCGGAAGTACCACCTTATTTCTGCCATTTTTTGATATTTTCAGAATTTTTCATTTTTCGAGATTTTTTCAAAATCAGCTATAACGATTTTTTAAAATTTATTCTATTTCTTAAGCATTTAAGGTCCTTTCATATAATCTAGGCAGTTACTCACAAAATTATCTGTAGATCAAGTAATCGGAAGTAATTTCACTGTTAACTCTGAATACAATAACTATGAAACTAATAGCTCTAACTAAATGAAAATTTATACTTGACATCATAATCGCCTTTATATGCAAAATCAAATAGTTGGTTAAAATGAAATAACCGGAAGTACCACTTTATTTCTGTCATTTTGAGATAATTTCCGGATTCTTCATTTTCACGGCTTTCTTGAAATCAACCCAAACGATTTTTTATAAACTTAGTGTATTTCTGAGCTACTTAATCTAGTTTTATATTAAGCAAGGAGTTTCTCTAATAAGTTTTTGAAAATCGAGTAACCGAAAGCACTTGGAATATTAGTCGAGAACAACGTTTCTCAAAAAGTAATCATTATATGGAAATTAAAAACTATATTTATGTTTTATATCTTCTTTACATGAAAAAGAAATAATTTAGTTAAAATTAAATGACCGGAAGTGTCACTTTATTCTTGCGACTTTTAAGTTTTTTGCGATTTTCTCGAAAACGTTTTTAACAATTTTTTTGAAGCTTGCTACGGTTCTGGTGTCCTTCATATCTTTTTACGTGAACTTAGAGGTTTTCCTGAAAAAATGCGTTGAAGCAAGTTATCAGAGAAAATCTCAGGAGTTAAGCAGGGTTTTACGTTTCCAGTAATGTGGATGGGTGGCCGTTACAATTATCGTTCCCAATATATATATATATATATATATAATATGCATAACGAGTAATGAAGTTACTTTTTTCCCTAAAATATCCAACATTCTGTCGAATGAATTTAAGTAGTCTTGCTTTTAACTGCATGTTTTCTTGGTGCCTTATTTCCATGGCACCTTTTGACACTCTTTAAATCTTCCAGAATGTTTCGTTTTGCGTTACCTTTGGACGCTCACGAGCTGTAAGCGCCCACGCTTACGCTGCCCTACCTCCATAGAATAAGCGTTGTTGAGCACAAGTTATGGCGTCACGAACGACGTCTCTAGACAATACGTAAGCGCTTACAATGCCAAAAGGAACGGCGAAAGCAATGATTATAAGCGCTTATAGCGAAAAACCGTCTAAATGAAACGTACCCATAGTCAGTTCATATACGAGGATGCTTTGAAATCTTTACAAAATCAAGCAGAGATCGCAGCATTAGTTCGAATAAAATATACGCAATAGTTGAGACCAGTTGTCATGCGCACAAATGTTACATGTGATGTGGTTATGTCAAGTAGTATCAATTTGGCGTTGCTAAGAATAGAGGAAGCTGTGCAAGGGTTGCAAAGTGGATAAAGCTGAACCGCGCGCTGTTATCAAATATTTTGTAAAAAATGGTTGGAAAGCAACAGAAATTCGTAAAGATATGCACAATACTTTAGAAGACGCTGTTTTATCATTCACGACTATGCATAAATGGGTGTCAGAATTTAAATATGGTTACGAGAGCCTGAAATCGTCGAAAAAATTCACAATAGGGTTTTATGCAGGATCGTCGAGTAAAGGTCTCCAAAATTGCTAAGGATATAGGCATCTCAGATGAAAGAAAATTTCATATCATAACTGGAATTAAGGATGGAAGAGATTTCCGCAAGATGAGTGCCGCGCATATCGACAATTGATCAAAACCTTCAGAGAATGTAAATTTGTTAATAGAGTCTAGAACGTTTTAACTCAAATCAAACCGATTTCGTCTGACGATTTGTTACAACAGATGAAACTTGGGTCTACTATTATAACCCTGAGACCAAGCAACAATCAAACCAATAGAGACAGGGTTCTCCACCACCAAAGAAGGCAATGTCCGTGGAATTAGCTGGAAAAGTAATGGCGTCAGTCTTTTGGGATGCCAAGGGTATATTACTAATTGACTATTCTGCCTAGGGCCAAACAATAAACGGTGAATATTACGCTAAACTTCTAGACCAATCCGATAAAAAAATTCATGAAACAATCTGGCTTGCGTAAGAAAAAAATCATTTTCCGTGAGGACAATGCGCGTTCACATACAAGTCTGATAGCAATGAGAAAATTGAATGAACTGAAGTACGATCTGTTGCAGTATTCGCCTTATTCACTTGATTTGGCTCCGTTTGACTTCCAAAAACTTCCACGACTAAAAATTTTCCTCGGGTGACAAAGACTTTCCACGGATGAAGAAGTAACAGCAGCAGTCGACAACTATTTTAGAGGACTTGAAGAATCGTACTTTCGTGATGGCATGATGGCTTTGGAGCATCGTTGAATGAAGTGCATTCAACTAAAAGGAGATTATGTAGAGAAATAAAACATATTTCAAAGACAGTTTTTCTCATTTTCCCTTTCATTTCGTGAAGTTTTCAAAGCACCCTCGTATAATACGACGCCAAGGTTGATATTTTGGAAGAGTATCAAGTCTCCTTAAGAATCAGCTGTACCTAGTCTCCCTTATATTAATTCTAAAATGAACTAATTATTTAGTTAATCTTCGAACTCAACGTGTTTCAAAAGTCATGCATTAAAGTATTGGTGTCTAGACGAAACTGAATGTCAAAAAACTGAATGAATGGCATTTAATTAATTATATATAGTGGCCTATGAATAAACTTGCTATATGTTCTTCTTATGGACATTGTAACATTGTGTTGTACCTAGAAAATGAAGTAGTTAAATTTAAAAAAAGAATTGGCGTTGATGGAAAAATAGGTGAAAAGATAGAAGAGTAGTATGAAAAGATATATACATTGAAAATCGCTTATTAATTGGCCAATCTTTGTACATTAAACTTGTGTTCTTACATCTGTAAACATCGAAAAACAGTTTATGTAAGAGGAGAATTAGTTGAAGAGGTACTTCACCTACTTCACTTGAAAAGCCGCCGCGCTTTAGGCGTGCAAATTAAGTCCACAAATAATTAAAATATTATTTAAGTTTATTTTAAGAACAATAATTGGAACGGCCAACATCCAAGTTCCTGGCCGCCCGAAACGTTGCTTAATTCTTAACACCAACAAATTTTTCAGGCAAATCGATTAATTCGCATATAAAAGCATCATATGTGAAAGAAATGCGACAAGTTTAGTAAAAATCTTTAAAGCGGATTGAAAGTAAATCAGGAATAATCCAAAAATGAAAAGTTTAAAGCGACACTTCCTATTATCCGATCTTAATCAAAATTTTGAGGTTGTACGCCGGAGCAGATATAAATACAAATACAAAGTTTAGTTTATCTACGGATTCTAGTTCTTGAAATAACCTGTTCATACACATGTTCAACAAACCGACCTATTTAGCCACCCACAGACGTGTACGAGCACGCAAAAGCACACGCACTCGCACCATATAATCCTACATACATAAGCATGGATACAAATCCATACGTGCACTTGCGTATGCATGCTCCATGCGTACATGCACTATTACAAGCATACGAACGCAAGCACGCACGCATGCACACACACACATACACATTCACACGCACACGCACAGGTGCTTGCGAAATTCACCCACGCATGTACGCACGCAAACACGTAGACGCGTATGCACGTACACACGCGAGCACGCACGAACGTACGCTAGCTCCCACGTACGTATGCGAGCACAAATGCACACGCACGCGTATGTGTACGTGCACGTGTACCACACTCTGCACGTGTGCACGCACGTAGGCTCGTACACACGCATGCACGCAGGCATACGCGCACGCACGTTCGCACAAACATACGAGTACAGGCTCGCACATTTGCACGAACGTACGTATGCACGCACGCAAGCTTACACCACGTACGAACGCACGCACGAATGAGCGCCCATCTAGTACTAGTTTTCAAAAACCTTTCACACTCAGGGTCCCGAGAATTTATTGTGGTAAAACGAGTTACGATCGACGAGATTCCACTATATTTGAATAAATTTATTTTCGATGTTTGTTAGGTTAAATGCCCCACGTTGAGGTGCCAAATTTATAAAAAAACGACGTTTGAACTGGCCGTTCCCACAAACTAAAAATAATTTTACTTTATATATGTTTGGTTGCCTATCTACACTTTGTCCGGGATACTTTGTTCTGTATGAAAAACTCCACCTAACTGTCTACTCGAGCTTGTATTGACTTTTGTGTTAAACAAGTTGCCTATGTGCTATTTAATATAACTCTACCTATTCTTGATATGCTGCAACCCACCCCATACTTTCTTCTAGTAGGAACAACGTTACCTCATATCAAATACCTAACATTAAAATTTATAATATTAAATCAATAAAAACTAATAATAAATCGTCAAATCCAATTCCCTGTAAGAAACATAATAAAATTCTTTTCTCTTCATACAAAACAATAATCTAAAATCAAATTTGTAAACGACAACCTTTTATTTTAATTATGTTCAATTAATAACAAACTATATCAATTTTCAAAATAAATGACAAATTTTAATTAACCTTTGGGTTTCTATAGCAATCAGCCAATTCTACAAATAATAAACAACAATTCCTTTCTTAAACTTACTATCATTACAAATTCAACAAATTTATTCCAAAATTATTCAATACTTTAAATTAGATTAAATTATTTTACAAATTAATATTTATTCTTCAAATTAAAGTTTTTTTACACTTTTTATTCAAATTGTTAATTATTATGAACAATTGTTTATAACCACATTTATAATTTAATTGTACTAACCTTCTATATTGTAGTTTTAATATTTACCCACTATGATCGGAATAATTCTATGCTCCTTGTTGGGGATTAATTATATTGCCAATGAACTTTTCATTCTTACACCTTGAAGTGGTGTTATAACTTCTTGTTTCCTTACATAAATGCTGAAAAATTATTAAAGATTCTTTATAAAGTCTTTGTGTTAACCTCCGTCAACACTTTTTGATTGTTATATGCTTTAAGATTTGCTCAAGTCCTCTGGGAATATTTATTTGTTGTTGGACATAAAATTTATATTTTGCTTCTACACTATGATAGTAATTTAATTCTGCTCCTGTAACTAGTTTGCAATAACATTTACGAAATTAATTTAAAAATTCTTCTTAAATTGCAGCGGTAGTAAATTTCTACGTATTCCAATCCTAGCAGAAGTTACTTAAATCTGGTTAATTATTTGCTTACCTGGCAATGTGACATCAGATAATTTATATAGATAAAAATTTTATTATTCAATGTTTTACTTCTTGATAATTTATATTCCTTTTAAATTCTTCTTAATAATTCTTTAAATTATTCTTCCACTAGTTATTACTTCTTTTTGTTTATAATAATATTCAATTTTATTCACTTGATCTTTCTTTTACTTAACACTGACTTGTTTCAGATTAATAATTGTTAGTTTGATCAATCCTGATCAATTTAATTTTAATTTTTGTGAGAATCATGACATCCACCTACGATGGTCAACATGCGACTAAAAATTGGTGAAGATCTGACCAGAATCTAAGCCGAAATTGTTGTATCTGCGCTTTTTGAAAATATTGCTATACTTTAAATGGACATAAAATTTTAAATATGGGATTAATTTGTATTTTGAAAACATGTTTCTGCTTCATATCATTGACAGAATCCTTCTGTAAAGCCTTATTAAATACTTTTACAATTTTTAAATCATTTGGATACATTTGGTAACTGGCACCAAAATGGTTTGTGTTCATGTTAAATTGTTCTAATATTTATAACATTTTATGCAAAATTTCAATTAATTGACTGGAAAACACCACCATAATGTTCTCCAGCTTCTGGTTATTAGTATTTCTATAATCATTTTGAAGAAAATTGTGTTTTTTAAACGTATGGTGCATTCAAACATTCACACATTTTGGTTTAATATTTCACTGTTATTAGACTGTAATGTGTAATTGTTCGTATTGTAATCTTTATTTACATGTATTGTGCAATTTTTAACATATGCATTAATTAATTTTATCCATTCAGTTAGAAGGTTCAAGGAATTAAGCTCAATCTTTTATATTTATTTAAATTACCACAATTAGTTGATGCAAATGTTTAGATATATTATCTGCATGTGTTTACTAACAGAACATTCTAAATTTTATGTACAATTGTTATGTGCAATTGTTTATTTTGAAATTTGACTTAATAATCTTAACTCAACTCCGATTTTTGTTCGTAATTAGTTATTTACTTTTATTTATTATTTTTCCTTTTGAGAATTGAATCTTTTTATAAGTAAATCATCTTCCTATATTAATAATATAAAATTATTTTACATTTTTGCAACCCTATATACAGTTTGCTTCGAAATATGTGGTAACGTAATAAATTTCATATTTTTATCCTTACGTATGTGGTTCTATCTACCACAGTATATTTCCACTAAAATTTCGACACCCAAATTGTTTGACGGAAACAATACTTTTTCTTTTACCTTCCTATATTTCATATAGGGTAAGAGAAAGTGTTAAATAAAGTAACCTTTTAACATCGTTTTTGAAATTGAAATTGTTGCTGTTATTGTGAGGTTTATATCATAGCCCAAATTAGTAGTGATTTATAGTCCTTTTTTAGCTGTTTTTCTAATGCTCTTATTCCATCCACATTAATTAAATATTCAACTTTTTGATGACGGTACTAATGATACCAAATTTATAGTCACTAATCAAATTCTTGTTAATGCTATTTTATTCGTACAGCATTGCGTAATAACAATCTTTAACAGGCCACATTTTGAAAAATTCAAAATTTACAGCAAATTGGTTCAAGCACTGTAGAATAACGCCCTGTAATTTTTGCATTATTTGGCGTACACCCTGTAAATTTAGTGTGTTTAGTTGTGTAATTATTATGATTTGATATTGCAATAAAATGTAGTATTACATTATTTAGCATATGTCTAAATTAATAAATTTTGGGTTCTAAACCAGGTGATAAATCCATTTCTGGAACATTGGCTAGTAGCCAACATGTGTAGATTCTTTCCTGTAGTAATTTTAGAAATAAATTCTGCTTTATGCAGTAAAAATAAATATAATATTGCTCAATCTTTTAAATAACACCTATATTTGGAGTAATAGGACAGCACACATGCCGTTCATAAGTAACTTCAATTTATTCGCGCATATAAGGCTTGTTTACTTTGTATCGTGTGTTAGAATTGGAATTATTTCTTAAAATGAATTAATACCTTTGAATTTATATTGTATTAAAAGCTAATAGATTATTACATTATCTAACCATACAATTCCGCCATAGGTACTACCTGCTGATTATTTTTAACATACATCTTTTACTGAACTCTTTATGAAGAGTATATAGATCTTTCATTAATGTTTCTTTGTCACTATTGATTGTTTTTTTAAGGCAATTAAAGTACAGCTTTTAGCTTTCATTCATAATGTATATGTAGAATCAAATTATAGAAACAATATAATTATCAATGTTTGATGTTAGTATGTTAGGCAACCCAACATACATATTGGCAAACATGTCATTATCTATCCTATTATAAAAAGCATTTATGCTTTTACTAAAAATGTTTTTAATGTCAATTATTAAAAGCATATTAAGCATTTAATACTTTAATCTCAATTTACTTCTATTCAAATAGATATAACTATTAATACATCTAATCCTTGGGCTATTTTTCTTTATTTTACTTTAGCACCAGTATTTATGAAAAAGAGATTGCTTTAAAATAAAGATCTATGTCAATTCTTTGACCTTTTCATGAAATATTAAGTTTCTAAATAATTATAAACTATATTTTGATGTATTTATCGTATATAAAGTATTAGAAACATGTATCTTGATAGTTTCTAAGGATAGCGTTATTATATACGTTATCAGTTTTGTATCTTTTTAACAAGAAAATCATTATGAATTTGTCAATCAGATTTTATTAAGTTTGATAGAATTATGACCACAATGTATTATTATAAACGGCCAATAGCGCTATCCGCATGGTTAAGATAGCATAGACCGTTCGAAACAAGATATCAAAATATTTTGAGGATATGAATGGCAACAATAATTCCCAACTGTAATGAATTTGTTCAATGACCAAGGTACATACGAGGGTACTCAAAAGAAAACGGAACAGCGCTGCTGTGGGCGGTGCTTGCATAGTACGTGTTTCTCCCACTGGGCGTGTATAGCGCAACACGTTGCCAGTTCAGTGCCGCCCGTGTCGTCGACCTGCCCTGTAGCGATGTTTTTCGCTGGTGCTGTTTTGTTCTCTCTTCGTTTTTTGTGATGGCGAGTTTAAATGAACAACGCTCGCCTGTGAAATTCTGCCTCCTGCTCGGTAAAAACGCCGCTAAAACGGTTTTGATGTTGAAAACAGCTTACACAAATGGTAATATGAGAAAAACTCAAATGCGCGAGTGGTTTTCTCGGTTTAAAAATGGGGACACGTTGATTGATGACAAAACTCGTTCTGGATGTCCATCAACTACCTGAAAAGACGAAAATGTTGAGAAAATTCATGAACTTCTTCTCAAAGACCGACGTCAGACGATTGAGCAATTGTCGGAGATTTGTGGCAGACAGAGGACAGGTTTTTCCACTGTGACAACGCATCTGCACATACAGCCAACTCTGTTACTCAGTTTTGGGCATGGTTCCGCTGCGCCACACACCTTACTCACCTGATCTAGACTCCGTGTGGTTTTTCCTTATTTTCACGCATGAAGAGGAGTACGAAGAAACTCAGATTTGACAACATTGCTGAGGTCAAGAAAAAAAACGAGGGAGGGCTGTCGGCCATTACTGATGAAGAGTATAAAAAATGCTTTGAACAATGGAATCACCGATTAGACAAATTTATCAAGTGTAATGGAGAGTACTTTGAAGGGGGTAAGGTTCTTTTGTCAAAGCAATAATTCCGATTTCTTTTGGGTACCTCCTCGTATACTATCACTAAGTTATAGGTCGAACTCCTTACGTCTTCAGTATCCACTATATATATGACTTGAATCTTTCATATACATTTGCTCATATATTAAATGAGAGTAAACTAAGGACACAAATTGTAACATATTGTTTATATTAACATCGATTTAAAATGTTGTATAGTACTGTATACCAGCCAATGAACTAAATTATTTGAATGACGCCATTATATCAACATTTTCTTATATATCTAAGCATGTCTATAGTGCACCTATTCGACCAAACAGCGAAAGCACGAAATTATCTTAATTATCTTATAAAAATATGACTAGCAGATTTTGCGCAACCTTTTTATTAAAACTTTTAGACAGCTGTACATTGTTTCAACAGCATTTCGTCTAAAAGATATTCTAAAATGAGGGAGTTTGAGAAAATTCTATTTGAATCTAAAATGTATATGCTGATCCTCTTTGGATGTAAGCAAGCGTGATATATTGTATAATTAGATGTAGAAGCGTTATTGGGCGCTGCAGGATTTCATTTCGTCTAAGTAATTTGTATTACAATTTAATTTTCAAAGCGCATGTATCAAATATTGTGACCCGTCAAAACAACCTGACAAAATAACCCCAACAAAAAGTTTCGCACAAAAATAGCCCATACATAATAGCCCGTTTTCCAAATATGCCTGACAAATTATCTGGACCAACGCATGAATAGCAAAAACTTGCAGGAACAGTTATCGTGCAACTTTGGATAGAGTAATCCCACCACTTAAACCATGGTGGTATTACAAGTTATAGACTTAAGTTTAACTATTCATAGATAAATTCTTTGCATTATTTATAGATCAAAGACCAAAAAAATTAATTATAGTTTAAAGGTAAGGAATCATTTGAAGGTAAAAAATCCTTCCGTTTAAATATTTCTAAATTCTTTTAAGGACTATTTAGTTGGAGTTACCTTAGCGGGTGATTTTGGCCATGGTTATGGGTATAGCAAGGACTAATTTACCGCGGGCCATTTTGTTGGTACTATTTTGTCTAGATCTTTTTGGCAGAGATGAATTGACGGGGCACCATTAAATAATTTTAATTAATGAGTAGTTAGGGAGGTAATTTATTGAGTGCTTGATTCTGTGTAAAGCAGCATAAGTTGCTAAAACTTACAACAGATACATTATCTATTCAAATTCTTAGCAAACTTTACCAGTCGCATGGCGCCCGCTGACATCATTAGAGACTGTTGCTGAATTTTGACAATTTTATGTTATTCCGGATTAGAGTAAAGGTCTCACAATTAGTTATATTCCGCTTCCGTATACATAAAC
This sequence comes from Phrixothrix hirtus, assembly GCA_024586415.1. Lineage (NCBI taxonomy): Eukaryota > Metazoa > Arthropoda > Insecta > Coleoptera > Phengodidae > Phrixothrix > Phrixothrix hirtus. The sequence continues at coordinate 11,066 of JAHWXV010849119.1, forward strand.
ATATTCATAAAACAGAAGGGGGTTTCAAAAATACGTTTCTTAGGCTGTATGAGGAAGTTGGCGACTAAAATTCAATATTAGTTTAGAACAAATGATGAGTTATTATTTATATCCTGTTTGATTAAATGGACAAAATAAATAATAGCTACAATTTTAATGTAACATATCTTAAACTTGAAGTTACAGTTTAAAATTAATTAATCTAAGGAAAGGTATAACAGTTGAAATAATGGCTGTTGCTGGTTTTGAAGCAACATTGCAATAGTCCCAACTGCATGCATTGCAAGAACGGGAATAAGTTGTAACTCCACGTCTGTTTCGATTTTGCGAGCAAAAGTTAGAGCTACCACACCCTCGAGATATTTCACCTGCGCCTAAACATAAAAATTAATCATTAATAATAAACGAAGAAAATAAAACTCACCATTTTTACTCTTCCTTAGAAAAAAACAAGCATCTTCGTTTGCCAAGCATGTCTGTGTATCTGTGCCGTTGAAGGGTTCATCGCAAAATTCGTCGAGTGGCGAAGAACATTGAAAACACTCTAAACCATGAGCTGCAAAAATAAATTTAATTAATTCCAATTATAACGGTAGCAATCGATTTGCCATTTAATAAAATTTAGTTTTAGGCAAAGAAGTAAACTCGGAAGCTCAAAATAAATTTTTCGTACCAAGAGTATTTACTCTGTGATAATAAGCTGTAGGATAAAATTATTGTAGGTAATTTTACTACTAAATCCAATAACACACACGTTTAGGTGAGAATTGTCTTTATATTTCTAAAACTATTTTAGTTCTAATTTTCTATACAACTAGGTGGGAATGCACCACCATAGCATCTGTAAGATAAGATCTTGAGGCTATCGGAAGTTAACCGTTCAATTAGACCAAAATAGATTCCTGTCGAAGAATTTGTCATAAATGTCATGAAACTTACATATTTTCTGCTATTTATTATATTTTAAACATAGAATCATCACAATTTGCTTCTAACCAAGAAACTTTTACTAATATTTGTTGTCACGAATAAATTTTCCAGAAGTTTCTTCAAAAATGTTAGGTATTGAAAGTAAACAAAATGGCAGCCCAAATAGTCTTTTAAAAAACTAAATAGGAAATTATGTCGAAAACATTTATTAGAAATTTAGAATAAAGGAGGAAGAGCCGTTCTATGTGGAACTTGTGGAAAATTGTATATCAATATGTACGCATGAGGGCTGTTGGGCATAAGAAACACGTCCAAACTGTAATAGGTATCACAAACGTTTTTCTATGATAGTGGGAAAGCTAAATTTTAAAACCAACCTTTTGGAACATGGCATGCAGAAAATATTTTCCATATACTCCCAATAAAAACAACTAAACAAGCTAATTTTCTATTATTTTAGTAATTCATTGATGATCAATTGAATACAAGGCCGGCCTCACTTAGTGTTGTATTTAGCATATTTGCCTCTGGTCAAAGGGACACAGGTTCAAATGCGAGCGAGATCTGTAACCTTTTCAGCGGAAGAAAGTTAAAGAACGTGCTTTCTTCTTAGAAAAGGTAGTAAAATCGTAGTTCTCGTGTCAGTGCGATGCTTGTTACGTTAAAAATCCCTATCGAAAGTGGATTTTCCAGATTTAACAAAATTAAAAGCCATTTTCGAAAATTATTTTGGATCAGTTTGATTGACTTGGAGCGTTAATATTTTTTTCCAAAATACCATTGGAGTGAAGTAAAAATGATCGAATATTTTATGGAACTGCACGCTGAAGTTGACTGGATCACCAAAATACTGGTCTGATCTTTAGAATTGGATGTCAGATCGCGCGAGATTTACTGCCATCGGTCGGTGTTTTGTTGTATACATTTAAATAGAAAGTAAATAGTTAAAGGATATAATTATTTTTTATTAATAATGTATGTTGCAAAAAATTTAGCGCGTTGTGGACTAAAGCAATAGTAACCAAAAAGGCCAAGGAAATTTTCGCAATCTTAGCCAAAATGAAACAAACAAGCAATTTAATATAAATAAGATGGCTTTCAGTAATGACAATAAGCTAGATTGCGTCAATATTGCCGGCTCCGACTGGTGTAGTGGTTAGCATGTTTCACTCTACACCTAAGGGACGCGGGCAAAATACGTTCGAAGTCGGTAAATTTTTCAGCAGAGGAAAACGTAAAAAACACGCCTTCTTTTCGGATAGGGAAGTAAAAACGTAGGTACCGTGTCAATGTGATTTTTGGCACGTTAAAATCTCTACTGGCGGTGAAACTCCTCCAGATTCGACAAAATTCTAAAAGGCATGGCAAAATGACTATATAAAAATTCTAGTCCAAGAAAGTCAAGGGAAAATTCCACATCCCGAACCCTCAGCCACAAAACAAACAAACAAACAAAAAGGCTTTAATATTTAAAAAATCTGGTGTGAGACAACACACGACTTTCTCTTACATATTTTAAATTTAATTTGAATTTATTGATGTTAGTGACTTTCCTATACACCTAAATTGTA
>JAHWXV010849145.1:0-11108 GCA_024586415.1 Phrixothrix hirtus
AATTCAACCATGGCGAACTTTTTCCTTTTTCTTCAATTGGCTTTATCTCGGAAACCATTGTGGCGCTAGCTCTTATTTTGACGGCGCTAGCTGGCGCTAGTTCAAGCGAATATGTATGCAAAATATTTTGGCAAAATTAAATCATGGCGTAAGTTTTCTCTTTTTCTTCGATTGACTTTATCTCGGAATCCGTTCTGGCGCTAGCTTTTAAATTTGTGGCGCTAGGTCAATATAACTTGGCGCTAGAGTTTCAATGATATTAGTTGCTATGGCAAAGTTTACAAATATGTTGGCGCTAGCCGTAGTCGTGGTGCCGCTAGGTTAATGGAGCCGAAGTATGTCTGAGATGTTTAAGGCAACCAACAAAAATCCTCGAAACCAATGGAAATCAACGATGAAAGAATTTCTACTATACAAAAATGGTTAGATTTTAATTAAACCTGGTTCACGTAAATTAGAGGTTTACTCTTCGTGTACTTCTAAAAATTATCGTTATAACTTAAATACCAATGATTTAGAAACAGTAGTTTATATTTAGCAATTTTATATAGATACTGAAAGCTGAATGGGTTTACGTTGAAGTTAGTTCACGCTAATGCGAGGTTTACTCCTTAGAATCCGTTTGAAAACTTTAATAAAATGCAATTTACAATTTCTGTAATTAAAAGATTAATCAATGGCTTTTGTAACTAAATCATGGTAAAGTTCTGGGATGGCTTTTATAGTTGGCAATTTTTAGGGAAATGTCCAAGTGAGGAAATAAATTTAACGTATTAACGCAAAATGTAATTCAAAACCCATGGCCCTCAATAATGAACGAAATTCTTAAAAATTAAAATTCAAAAATCGCCAACTAGTTCCGCGACTGTCAATAATCTCATTTTCGAGACGTAAGAAGCTGCAAATCAATTAAAATGAATATAAATATTGTAAATAAATTTAAATTGTTATCTTACCTAGGTTGTAAATTATAAAATAATTGTACTTTAAATTTTAATTTGTTTGTTAACTTTAAAAGTAAAAATAAAATTAAATTATTTAAAATATGGGTCATGCACTTAAATACCGTTAAAAGTTTTATATATAATCTTAATAAATAAAATAACTAAAGCAGTTGTTTATTTTTGCTATCAATTTTAATTTGTTTTGTTAATTTTAACAGTATGTTCATTTATTTTAGAATTTACAACGTAAATAAGATAGTTAAAATTTAATTGCATTATTTGCATTAATTTTAATTATTTTACGGCTACTTACGTTTCGACAATGAGATTGTTGACATTCTCGAAACTAGTTGACAAATTTGGTCAACTAAAATCATGAATTGGTTCAAAAGTGATTTTTGAATTCTTATTTCCAAAACTTTTGTTTATTATTAAGGATTTTGAGTGACGTGAAAAGTTGGTACGTTTGTAATATTTGTTCTTTTTGTTAAATAGGACTCGTCATTAAATGTAGGTTAAACCAGGTCCATATGGCAAATAATTATTCACGGTTATAATTGGTAAATTAACTGTTAGGTAAAAATTGTTTAGCGAAGTTTGAGTTGAGTGTAGTACTTGAAATTCCTATTATAGTTGTGATGATGTTCTTTGGTAAAATTTTTATTTGAATTAGTTCGATCACGCAATGTGTTATTCTAAGAGGAAATACAATTTTAGTAATTCCGGGGGTCGCATAAAAATACTGTAAATTAAAAAAAAATGCATTTACACTCTTTCTTTGCCGTGCCCTACACAACCGTAGATAATAGAGTTATAAATCTTAAAATTAAAGGGTAGCGGTTCGTGCACACTTGAACATATGCTATTTTCTTCACGCCCCTTTAACTCAACCCCAATATGAAGAATTAAAAGCTGAGAAAGCGTGTGCTAATTGCAATATCGAGCACGTGACGTCATTCTTTGATCTATTAGAAGCAACCCCGAGGACCGGATGTCAATTAGGTTGAAATTTATTTGGGGGATATTACCGAAAATCTCCCGCAGCATTACTCATTCGTACACGACTGAAGGTTCCCATCGTCCGGAGTGTATAGAAATGCAGTTATGGGATGTCTAAGCATGTTTGACTTGAGGGACATATAAGAAGGGAGTTTTTAATACTATAATAGTGCGAGGGTGTAGTAGCATGCGTGATTTGACAGATAGTAAAGGGGGTGCATTTTATAAAGTGGATTTTTCACACTAATGACTCATAATGTATAATACATAGAATTTTAAAAATATTTAACTTCACACTTCTAAAAATACTAAAGTTTCTTTGTTTTTGTTCCAGATTGCCATGCCTCAACGCCCCTCGATTGGTTGGTTTCGGTGCTGCAGACGAGTACGGCTCCATACGTAAACACTAATCAGCTGGGTGTTAAAATATTGTTCAGTGCAATAGAAATCTGTAAATAGATGTTACGTATAGTTTACAGACGTTACTTCCTATAAAGATAGACATGATGATGAGGTGCATTGACCTAGTGATTTTAGTGACAATAATTTCAAATACATTCGCCGATAGTTCTATAATATCGTCGAGCCATTCGGATTTATTAGATGGCGAAGGTCGTTGCGAAGAAATTACCATCCCTATGTGCCGTGGAATTGGATATAATTTAACGCGTATGCCTAACGAACTAAATCATGATAATCAAGAAGAAGCGGGATTAGAAGTACATCAGTTTTGGCCCTTAGTTGAAATAAAATGTTCGCCAGATTTATTATTTTTTTTGTGTTCAATGTACGCCCCTATTTGTTTAAAAGACTATCAAAAACCGTTACCTCCGTGTCGCGATTTATGCAGAAGAGCTCGTGAAGGTTGCGAGCCTTTGATGCAACAGTATGGCTTTAAATGGCCCGAACGTATGGAATGTGATCAATTCCCAGTTTTCGGCGCATCCCAAGAAGTGCTATGTATGGATCAAAATAAGAATGAATCATCGAGTAAATCTTCATCATCTAAATCGTCGACGACTCGGACAAAACAAAACAAATCTTGTAAGAATCCAAAAAACTGCGCAGATCCTCCAGGAGAAAAAAGCAAGGCACCACCGCGAGGCCGAGATTGCAATTGCTCGTGCCAGGATCCACTGATTCCCCTGGAGAACACGCAATACTTCAACAAAAGCATAAGCGTCGCCGGAATCGAAAATTGTGCGTTCCCGTGCAAGGAGAGGTTCTTCAAAGAAGACGAAAAAGAATTCGCCACCGTTTGGATAACTCTTTGGTCGAGCCTATGCGCGGCCTCAACACTAATGACACTGACAACGTTTCTAATCGAGACTGAGCGTTTCAAATATCCGGAACGACCCATTGTATTTCTTTCGGCCTGCTACTTCTTGGTATCGGTGGGATATCTGGTCCGACTTATCTTGGGGCACAAGGAAGTTGCGTGCGATGAAAATATGATACGATATTCATCAACTGGCACGAGTCCATGCACACTCGTCTTTTTATTAGTTTACTTTTTTGGAATGGCCTCTTCGATATGGTGGGTCATTTTATCATTTACGTGGTTTCTAGCGGCCGGATTAAAATGGGGCAATGAAGCTATCGCTAATTACTCACATTACTTTCATTTAGCGGCATGGATGATTCCTACCATACAAACTGTTAGCGTTTTATTATCAGGAGCTGTAGATGGAGATCCTGTGTCCGGAATATGTTACGTTGGAAATATGAACATGGATAACCTACGCACGTTTGTTTTGACTCCTCTCCTAGTTTACCTAGTCCTTGGTACGACTTTTCTTCTAGCCGGATTCGTGTCGCTTTTTAGAATACGCAACGTTATTAAAAAGCAAGGAGATGGGGGTTCCAAAGCTGATAAGTTGGAGAAGCTTATGATTCGTATTGGAATATTTAGTGTTTTGTATACGGTTCCCGCTACCATAGTTATAGGATGTTATTTGTACGAATGTGCGTTTCATGATGAATGGTTAAAACCGATGGCATGTCCATGTTTAAATATAGTCACAAACCGAGGCAAACATACTGAAGGTCCGTTATTTTCTGTTATTATGCTAAAATACTTTATGGCGTTAGCTGTTGGAATTACGTCTGGAGTGTGGATTTGGTCAGGCAAAACTGTTGATTCATGGAGAAGATTATGGAGAAGAGTATTTGGACATCCAGACAGAACAGGTGCCGGTGCCGTTCTTATTAAAAATCGTCCTGGAAAACCTCCGCCTCAGTATCTCGTCGCAGGACCCGGAAGTGCTTCTCTTTTGGCACCAACTGGAAGCGTTGCATCTGCTAGCCAACACCATTTACATCATCACGTACTCAAGCAACCTCCCTTGAGTCATGTATGACAGCCAGGCGATGGGGTCACTCCTGTAGTTATTACTCATCAAGTTCCCGGATCTGGACCTTCTTTGAGCAACTATGGGCCTATTTGAGTGACCGCCTTGGCCCCTCGCCACTCGGTCACAGCTCTCTAGTCTTACAGTGCCATTCTTTTTGATGGACACTTTCTTTTTGTAATTACTCATTTTTATGTGTAACTTTATTGGAAATTATTCATCCAAAATGTACTGAATTTTCAAGTTTAATGAAAATCCAATGAAAGTTAACTTGATATTACTAGATTCCTTTTAGAAGTAGTTATCGCTGTTTCCCATCGATGGCGTTTTCGTAATCAAATGTAATCAAGTAGATCTCTTATAAATATGTCTCCCCAATTTACTGTTTTATTTACCTTGATATACATGTATGTATACATTTATGTATCAGTTCATCAACGATTTCCGCGTTGATTGAACTATGGGGTCTCATAGAGGCGCACTATGAATAAATTCAAAGTAACAAATGTGAGAAACTATATACGTAATAGTTTAATTGGAATATTAGGGAAAAATAATAAATCGATGTGATTTGCATGTTTAGATGGAATGAATGTGAATTAAATGCTATTATGTAATCATATCCATAGAACCTGCCCTGAAGACGAATGTTCAACGTGCCATAGTCGTTTATGTTATTTGTGTAAAAACAGGGACCATATTGTTAAGGCTTTTTGCATTTTAGCATTTAATGTGCTGCGCGTTTAATGTTTCCTAATATCTGTATAAATCCTAAATATATTCTTTTAGGGGTAAAATAGCTGTAAGTTTTTATATGGAATATTTATTGAATTGACCCAGTTAATCTTTTGTACTTGTTTATTTGTGTATAATCAATTTTTGTATATACATTTTGTAAACTCTATTTTACAGCAAATGCGTGATGTCATAAGCATAAGTAAAAATAGTTTTAATATGAAAAATTAAGGTGATAAAAATTGTATCCCAATATAATAATGCTTTATAAAGCGGATTTGTATGTAATATAGGAACATATCAAGTGTTTAACGAGTTTAATAGAAATATCGTTTTCCTACACAAATTCTTAAATTTCGTTAAATAGTTTATCCTGATTAACTCGCATTTTGTTATTGTTGTAATTTAGTAACGAGAGCACAATTTGTATGTATTTTATGTTATTCGTAACCCTGCATGTACAGAATTGTATTTGTAACTGAGTGTATAGTAAACATAGTTCTGTAATTGTATGCTTCAAGTATGTATACGATTTTAATTAAATTTTATTGTTTAAATTAATTGTTGTATTTACTTAAACGTTCGTAATTACATAAGCAGTGTGACAAAACCGTTCGAATAAAATTAAGCTAAATTAAATAGCCTTGAGTTCATATGCAACACTAAATCAACTTTGATTGTTCTAAAGGTTAAAGATTTTATGAACATTGCGTGTTTCAAAATTAAGAAACAAGTAATTAGCAAATCTCATTAAGTTATCCAACACAATCACAAGACATTCTAAACGTAGTGAATTTAAATGAGTACAATTCAACTTCTTCGCTTCAATAAACATAGAAGGTAAGAATAATGAAATCAAAATCTATTATTAATCAAACCTTGACTCTTATTGTTAGTTATACCGTGGTAATTGTTAACTCGACAAGGTCCTCATAGAAAACCTCCAAATTGTTAAACTTACAACACGAACATTTATTTAACTATACATGGTATTCTGAAATGGCTACCTCTAAAGTACATGTTACACTTTTAATTGACTCATTATCAAAGCAGAAGCGTTATAAACTACTTGACTTTGAACGGAGTTTTTAATATATAGGATGTTACTGAAAACTAGTGTCATTAATTTTACTTGATAATAATAAGGGTCGATTGTAATATATGAGACCTTTCGACGTTGAAAACTAAGAACTGACATGCCATAACAATATTAGATTCGTTCGAAAACTGCTATATAAATACGATGACTTAATAAAACCCTCCACTATTCTAAGGCAGTTTTGGATTACATTTTGCTGCTGTCATCCAAGTTGGCTCGATGATGAAGTTAGCTTAGACATAATGCACGTGATCGATTGCTGCGACTTTGAAAACTAGTTTCATTAATTAAAGCCTCATTATGTTTACAAACCTTTAATCAGAATTTAGTATGAGATTGTGAGTTTGGTGTATTATGTTTAAAAAAAATTACAATACGTTTTGGTTCCAAGGACTACGTTTAGTTCTTGAATAACCCGTATTTCTTGTATGCATTTTTCGCGCCACAATTATACTTAACGAAATGGACTTGCCGCAAGGATATCTTTTCAGTATTAATGATAACAATAATACTCAAAAAATTACACGAACTAATTAACGAGCAGACGAAGGAAATCCAAAAACCACTAAAACATAATAAATTAATAAAGAATCCATAATTCTCAAATTGAGACGCCATTATTTAAGTGAATACTTCAAAAATGGATCCAAAAATAAACATTAATTAGTTCGATTTAAGATATATTTTAAGTATTTACTTAATTACGAGGGCTATTTTTTTTGATAGGATCCGTTTTTGAATACGAAGAAAAATACTATACATATAATTACAATATATTTTTTCCCACATTCTACATAATTTCCATTTTTGTTCATAATTTGTCATAGCGCTCAACAGGTTTTTAAATTCCGACGTCAAAGAAATTTGCACTCTGTGAAGAAATCCAATCAATGACTGCAGTTTACACTTCGACGTCGTTGAACCAAGAAACCACTTTAAGTACTGAAATAAGTGAAAATCACTGGATGCAACATTTGGAGTGTAAGGTGGATGATCCAGTTGTTCCCATCCAAAAGACAAGATTAGACCTTGTGTTTGTGTAGAAACATGTGGCCTTGCATTGTCATGGAGCAACATCACACCGGAAGACAGTATGCCACGCCGAAGTTTTGTCAAGGTCACACAATCGTATCTCACAGCCGGCGGATGCTCAATTTTCTTAAACATTATAAACTTCTACAGCTCAACACAGACAGACGATACGGCTGCAAATAGCGTCTAAACGCGCGCAAAGCATGCTGGGAGCAGACACGCATGCGCACTGCGGCGATCGCGCATCATTCTCACGCTCATTCACAAACGGACCCAATCAAAAAAAATAGCCCTCGTATTTAAACAAATTCACAAAATCGCTTAAATATTTCAATAATTCATATTTAACTTGAATATTTCCTGTCTTTCCTCACTCATTTAACCTCATTCTAAAGCTTTTCATCATTCGCTCGATCGTCGCTGGCGGAACTACTGGAATTTCTCGCTGATTGGCTATCTTAGGTTTTGCATTGAATACGGTCCACAAAAGTACATTTTTAAGACAGCCTCAAAGGAAAAAATCACTAGTGAATGCGCTGGTCAGAGAATATCGTCGTCCTGGAAAGGTTTTTCGAACAAAATCCATGAATATACTTGCCGAATGGGCGATGGCGCCATCTTGTTGGAATCCAACTTCATTTCAAAGCTCGTTTAATTCTGGCAACAGAAAATTGCGCAAGATTGTTACATACCGTTGAGACGTTACTGTTAGTGTGTGATTTGGTTCCTTAAAGAAATACGGGTCTATTATGCCTAATTATAAAACTGCACGCCGCACTAACATATTCGCTGTGGAGTGGTCGCCGGTTATTGCCGGCCCAGTAACGATGTGCCTCGTCACTTGAAAACATAATGACGCTTTGGTCAACATTTTCAAGAATTAGCTCGCATGGTGCACTATGAGACACCCAGTCATTTACACTACGTTCCTGCACTAATGAAGGTCGTCATGAAGAATTCTTTTTATACTTCGATCAGAAATGCCTAGGCTGCAGAATACCTCGCTGCCGAACACCGTGGAAACTGTGTTACCGCTAACCTTACAGCGTCAATGTTTTCAGGCGTTTTCGCACTGCGTTTGCATTCCGTTGATTTCATTTTCAAATCAGGCAATTCATGCATAGCAATTGTAACGGGATGTTTAATTTTTTGTGCATGCCAAAATCGTAAAGGCTTTAATTATACATGTAATATTAAATAACTTTTATGAATTCAATGTGAAATAATTTTGTAGATGCTCGTATTTTAATTTTTACTGTTTTCGACAATCCAATACGGAAGTTTATTGTCTTTTTGTGGTCTGTAGGTTTACCTACCTACATATAATTTATGGTACGAAATTTTTACTGTTATGCCTGAGTTCTATGCCCTTACGTTGAACGCCCTAATAAATACGACTTCTCAATTCTCACCTTTACTTTGAAATGCCTCTGCTATTTTGACTCTTGTCTAATTTCCCAGGGCCACGCTTAAAAATTTCTTTGCAAAACTGGTGTTAATTTTAATTAAAAAATTTTTTAAAAATACCATATGATGTAAAGCAATTGTAACATTTATTAATATTTTAACGCAGATTAATTGCCACACGTTTAGCAAAATTTGAAATTTAAGTTACTTTTAAAAGTATTTTGGCCAGTAAGATAAGTTTTTTATCTTATTTGAAGCCACAAAATTCGTCCTTCGTTACTTTAAAATAACCTTTTTGGTGTATGACAGAATTTTTGAATCTACTACCTTTTCATATCTTGATGTATACAATAAATACACTTTAAGCTAGTAACAGTTCTCCCTTCCGCAATACCGGCGAATACGAATCTCATCTGACTGCTGACTCCAATTTTATTGGTGACAGCTTTGACACCACGCCCGTTTTTGTCCACTTTCCAATAAACGAGAATGCACTTTAGAATTTTATATTGTTCGTTATTTATAATTTTAAAGAGCGCCAGATGTAATTTAACTACTTGTAAGTAACAAAATGTCCCGACTCATCTGACTTTTAGGTTCTGTACTTCAGGTGATTTTTTACGGCAGGCAATTTTGATATTTAGCTTATTTGCAGATTACTGAAATTCTGTCAAATATCAGAATGCTGTTAATTTTTGTCAAAATGTACTTTACCTCACTGACTCGATAATAAGCCAGCTGTATTTAAATGCTCTTATCAGACAATTAATTCAGATAAGTCGTTCGCTGACTTTTAGCCTCGCGACAACGGTCAATGCTCACTTTTAGCACCTTCAATTCTCAAACAGGCGTAACAATTCTTCAACTGATAGACCACCACTCATAACTAATATTTGCAATTCCATCAAACAACTAACAATACTCAAACCTGACCTCTAACAGAACTAAGATAGATCGAAGCTAAAAATATCCAGCCTCGAATCTCTTATATTCAACTCCCTTTTACCTTATTTTATGGGGTCACTTCCCCTCTCTGGAAATTTACCCTTTGATAAAACTGTCTTGAGGTTATAATTTTTCTCGTTCAATATAAATACTATAAACATAATGCGTTCAAGGCTGTGCCAGGGCTTTATTAATTCATGTAATAAAATTACGTAATCGTATTTCTCCTTTATTTCAAATATTTAAAACACCTTAATTCCAACATACATTTAAAAAATATAACAATAGAAGAATTAAAATGTATGGAATTTTTTAACCATTTGACAATATATTATTTGTACTGAAACACACGCGTTTCGATTTAACTGAAACTGGCCGCGAAATCTACGCCGCGTAGCAATAATGGACTTTTGGTTTTTAAAATTGGCTTCTATTACAAAGACACGATGTTCAACAACGGTAGCTACTAAATGGTAATAAGGTGTAGCAACAGCCCCGCCTATTTACTGACGGATTATTCTACTGGACACTATATTAAACTTTCTAATATATATTTCGATCTTCACTAAAGACCGTTTTCAAGGAACATTAAACAAAGTGAGTCCTATATCTACTTGGCATCAGGCATTTACGAGTAAGTTGGGATAAAAATTTCGGGCGTATTGTAATGCCCTAACATTTATAAGTACGAACACAAAATATTGTATTCCTACCTACAATTGTTTACTTTGCGTTAGTCACTTAAAGAACGCGACCTGCGCCAATTTTTCGAAACGTTGCAATTCAATCCAGATGCCTTTAAGTTCCTCGTGAAGGAGGGTATAAATAGAATTGAAATTAAAAATCGTTTGAACAGCGTTTACGACGCATCATCACATCCTACTCCACAGCTGAAAACTGGGAGAAAGTCTTTCCATATGGGAAGAAATCAGTCAAATGTGAATCACGCGCTGAAACCGTAAAGTCACTCTAATTGAGTAGGAAGTGGTAAGTGAGAAATAGCAGTAAGGCTGGAGCTTCCGAAAATAACGATCCATTGCGCAATTCAAATAAATAAGGTCAGTGCAAGATGGATGCCGAAACTCCTTTTTGCAATACAGAAACAAAGCGGATGCGTTGTGCCTCCGAATTTTTAAAGTTCTGTTGCAACAAGTAGAAGGAAGTTATCGAGTGAATTGCTAGCGGAGACGCACAAAAGTTCCTATTACGAGCCCCTGTCGAAAAGGGAATCGATAGAGTGGCAGTTTCGGGGTGAACAGCCCCAATAACAGCTAAGCCCAGTCAGTCGAGAAAAAAGATCATGGTTACCATTTTCTAGGATTAATCTGGGATCCTGTTGATCGACTTCAAAGAAAGAAATACTGTTGCAAGCGATGCATATTATCCTTCTACACAAGTTGCACGAGAATATTAAACAGAAGAGATGAGGAAAACTGCTTCTATTCTAGTGCACCTTAATGCATCTGAGGATATTGCGGCAGTTTCTAAAGAAAGAAACTCGATCCCTTTGTAGTCCTGATCTGATCCTAGGTGACTTCTACTTGTTTAAAGATTAAAGGAGCCCTCGTGAGAGAAAATATACCTGTAACAATAACC